>JBCAUA010109713.1:0-10052 GCA_038406235.1 Peronia verruculata
TAGATAGATAGATAGATAGATAGATAGATAGATAGACAGATAGATAGATAGATAGATAGATAGATAGATAGATAGACTGCCTTCGAATATGAAATGTTTTCTGACTGTGAAGTTGAGAAAACAGATAAGATGCAAATCACCTAGAGCCCTTCATAAAAACAAGAAAGTAGCTTGTCACCTTATAGCTGTGTATTTCAAACACTATCAAACACAGTTTATGAATAGTATCATTTCTAGATTAGACAGTGTGTAGGAAACAGTTTAAATTGTTTGAAAGGAAGCGTTTTAAAATGAGTGTATCTGTTTTGGTGCCTATTTTTCGTCAACTTTGATGTTTTCATTCGTAGTAGAACAATTACAGGAAAACTTCATTCCAAAACAACTGTGAAAGAAAAGGAACACTAAGTCATCACCATTCTTGCAAAGAAAACTGCTAGTCAACTTCTGCTTTGTATTCTTGAAATAATGTATGCATATAAGAACAGAAGACAGAACAAAAATAGTTTGTCAAGGGAACAATTATTTATAAAGTACAAAGTAAAGTCTGAGGATGTGTAATATGATACCCAACAAGGATACATAGAAAGAGAAGATTGCTGTGCAGATGCCACCATTTGCAGAAAGAATAGATCTCGTTGAAATTATAAACTCTTTAGTTTCTCCTTGCAAAAGACTACCACCCAATGATGATAAAAATTATTGTTAAGAACAAAGTGAGACACTCGATGAAAAGACGACAGCTGGATTACGGTACTAGACATGTGTTTACAAAGTTATATGAACAATCAATCAAGATGAACCTCTTTACTTTGCATGACTCTCAGCGTTTATCATCACATCGTGTTACCATCGACTGAGACTGGCTGCGGTCAGTATGAGCTCCAATTAACTGCGAGGGTATGAATGATCGCCAGCAGGTTGATGGCAAATTTCTCATGTCTCACAAGAGTTACAGGTCCAATTTCTCCACGCTCTAACTGTTTCCTTCCAGCCAAACTCCTGCCTTTATTGTCCCGCTGGGTCGTACAAACCAATTGAGGGGGGAGGGCGAGGGGGGGGGTGTTGCTTTGAAGTCGCATTGCTCGGCCAGAGACGATTCCAACAGGTGAAGCTGCAAAAGACTTCATGCTGGCTTCACACCGTGCCCTCCTCATAGTCCCGGAGAGCGTCATCAGTACGGAGTTCAAAGGACGCGAATCGGAACGGTAATGAAACGCCGTCCAATCGCAGGGAATTAGTGAAAAGCAACTGATTAGAGAGGCGAGGGTGTCTCGTTTCTTGTGACTGACCTCTGCTGCTTTGTGGCCAAGTTAGAAAACCATCACAGGGGATAGTCACAGTGTCTTTGATATACAGCTGCAAATAAAGGCCGCATGGGAATAAATGCAGTACTGGAAACTCTGTAATTCAAATTCCATTGCTATTTGCTAGTGTTTACTTCAAATTTCCTCCTCTTGCAAATGCATTCGTCAGTCTTTCCCCAGGAGGTACACGGGATGTTACACTTGAATGTAATATCAACATTTTTTTTTTTTTTATGGATCAAACCACTGATATAATGAGCTCATCTATTACAGTGAATCAAAGTAAAATTTATGAAATTGCTTAGCCCTTGCGATTTTTTTTTTTTTTTCATCTCCTTTCTGACTGACTGCTTCAAGCAGAAACATCCCGCTGTAGCAACAACAATAAACGAAATGAAGAAAATTAATAACATTTGGAAATGTGACTAAGTGCAAAAGTGAGTTCAACATTGCCGTTCAATGGAAGAAATTGTTATTATCATAACATTATAAAGTCATCGATAGCAGAGATAAGATCTCATCAGCTCTAGAACAGAAGTAACTGCAGCTTCTGTGGGACTTGACACACTCATCTGCTTTTGGAAGAAGGTTGAAATCATATTAGCATTGCTAAAAAAGTCAGGGCCGCTGAACTGCTTGATAGGCTCTCTTAAATTATTCCAAAATGTATTTGATTCTGATAAAAATGTTGACAACTGGTCTTTTTTTTTTAAAGTATCTATCCACCATTCTTATATGTCTATGCTGCTGTCAAGAATTGTCATATTCTAAGGATGAGGAGACCTAAGGCCTGTGCTGTAGGTAGTTTCCTTTAAGATAACGTCACATTCAAAGACAACAGTCATCTCTAAACTTTACATCTGACAAAGTCATAACTCATTCATAGTATCTATATATAGCTTACAAATGAAGGCGAGTGAAACTGAGGAATTCTGATCCACGTTGATAAAAGCGCCATGTTGCCCGTTCTGTCAGAAGGAGTTTGCTACAACTTCAGCATCTGGCCATATAAAAGGGTAAAGGACAATTCTGTAGGCCAAAGTTGTTACTCATGCTGTTAACTAAGATACTGCCTATATTTTCAACGAAACTATTGTAAAACATCCGCCTATATCAACTCATTGTGAAGGAATACACGATAAAGGTGCAGAGTAGGAGGAGGTAGGGGTACGGGTAACTGTACACTCGAATGACCTTAGTGTTATGACACGCTCGGAATGTTTTGAAGGGCTCAGACCAAGAAGACGATCTCCGCTGTATCACCGACCCGGCTTGGTAAATGTTTGCACTCAAGCATTCCGAAGTCCAGTCAGGCACAATTTGATGTCTCTCGCTCACACGCCCGGCAGTACTCACGACACCTACGGTACATACACGCCGCCGTTCCTGAGATGGCGACAACGATTACGAGACTGGGATTTACAACATTACCCAAAGCAAATTGGGCAGTTCGGTCGGTCTGGGCTTAAATTTACTTTTGGCTTGTCTTTGCGTGGGTATTCTCAGGGACAGTACGAGGCGTATTTAGTACTGAGTCTGAAGCAACCATCTTCATACGTGGCGATTTTCTCATGAGGCAAATTTGGGAAAGAACGTGAGAATGTGACGGCAGACGCTTGAAAAAAATCATAGGGAGAGGTTAAGAGGAAAAGAAAGGATTCAAAATGTCCATGAATCTCAGAATATGGTTGGTGTTTGGCATGCACTATATGGTGATGCCTTTTAATTTCTACCAACAGGGTTGCATTTTGAAACATGGCAGTTTTCAAGTTGTTTGATTCTTTGTTTTTTTTATATTCTGTCAAGACCCATATTGGTTATGTGCAGTGAAAGACATCAATACAATTCTTGTGATATTAGCTTCAATAACAAAATACCCCAAAATATATACCATCTGTTCATTCCATAGTGATGGGTAAAGTGCTGAATACGAACCAGGAGCTGATGGATAAAACTTGCTGCTTAATATATATTTAACTGTACAAAGTAGAGCATATTTGACACTACATGTTTTATAATATATTTGCACTGTGAGACTGACTTGTACACATGACACGTTAAACTTTGAAGTTTATCAGCTTGATAAAACATGAATCATTGATAGATGCTGGTGAAGCAAGGCGGAAACATTTTGCGATTTAAAATGGTGCTTTATCATAATTTCAACGATTTCAGGGATGCACATCTGTGGAATTTGACTTCATGCCTTCCATGATGGTCTTGTTACATCTCTCCTGACGGACTGTGTAGGAAAAGATAGTTACTGTTATGGTCCTCAAAGCAGCAGAGAGCTGGACTTCCTGTGTCTTATGTCAGGACTTGAAGTGCACTAAAACCTCCTTTTTGGATCATGCATTTTGGGCGTAATTCCCGCACGAGGACAATTAATCTTTTATACAATGCATAAATGAGCTCTAAATACTTACTGGAAATTTTAGAATGGCACGCAGTGACTTTCAGTTTCCTATGTCGTTAAAAACGTTAAAAAAAAAAAAAAAAATGCGTATTCGCATTGTACGGTTTGAGATAATAAACAAGCAAAGCTTATGAGACATACTTTTATTGCATCAATTTGATCGCATCTGAACGACTGATCAGTGGCAATCGATTGAGGATAATGCAACAATATTATTGTCTATTTTCATTTTCTTTATTTCATGATTCTAGAATAACGATCCACAGCCGACAATTTTACTATACGATTACGTTTACTAGTAACCATATCAGCCTAAGGGGTTTCACGGAATGATAAAAACTGTCCACGGGTGAACATCCAGGCTGCGATTGACGGATAGATAACAAACTTATCTAGCAGAGAGAGAGAGAGAGAGAGAGAGAGAGATAAAGAGAGAGAGAGAGAGAGGTAATAAAAGTCCAGACCAAATGCAATAAATATGTCGCAACAAGTGGCGCCACCCTGGGGCTGCCAGGAGTCTGGCATAGACAGCATAGACAGCTAAAGCAAAGCATCTTCAGGCTAGAGCTAGTGCCCTGGTCAGCATTTGACTGGGTCAGTGGGTCTGTGGGAAGCTGGACCGACCTCTGGTCAACAAAGGTTGGTATGTACTGTATTGCCGGTGAGGATTATTGCCTTGGTCAAAGATAGTAAAATAACTATTATTCTAGACTAGCTAGGTACCCCAAGGCCACGGTGGGAGGTTTTTTAAAATATATAGTCCTACGACTTAAATTTTTTGGCCAGCATGAGCACCTCGATGCTAATATTTTGGTTCATTAAACTGAATATTATTAAAGGAAAACGTGTTTTGAACGCGTCATGTGTCCCGCAAGGAAGTGATGGCGGACAAAATGAATGATATTTCGACATTAAAAAAATAAATTAAAACAACTCTGTAAATTCAATCAAAATAAAGAGTAGCCTATAACACAGTTGGGCATCAGTTGCCCACGTCTGTAATTTTATTTGAATTTTTAATGCCTGCCGATTCCGACGTTATTGGACCATAAGATAAGTGCCACACCCCCTGATCGCTCTTATTATTTTGATTCTACTCTGTACAAGAGAGAGACCATACCAATATTGTATAAATTCTGCACAAAGCCATGTGTCACACTGTGTAAACAAAGGCGAAAGGTGCCTCTTCCACGTGACAACTCACAAAATAGGTCATATTCGACTAAGCAAAAACCTGGAAATCTCCGGCGAAGTGTTTGTACCCCCGTGCTTAAAAATAGAATACTCACTTATGTTTGTTGCTTAAAATAGAATACTCACCGACGTTTGTTACTGCTTTACCACGAGATCCGAGAACAATATTGTCACCGGTCCCGTGCATTTTTATATGTTTTTCTATGTCAGTGGTAATGAACAGTTTGCAGTGTTTGTACCCTCCTACAAACATTAGACAGGGATCTCCTGCCGTTTGTTTGATCGAAACAAATCTAAAACGAACGAAGTGAGAATGACAAGGGCAATCCAACAAGTCCATTAAGGTTAGTGTGGATCAACGGGAGAAAGTCTGTGTGGCAAACAAAATTAGAGGGAACGAGACTAAAACAAAGATGAGTCTGATTTAGATCATGTTTCAATAGAAGCCATTTTATGTAACAATTAAACATGACACAATTAACCACATAAGATTGATCGATACCACACACAATTGTGCACTATCATTATAAACTACTTCGACTAATGTGCTCAGAATTTGACAGGCCTTTCAATCTTTCTATTGTTATTATTTTTTTTAACATAAGATTATCTCGGCCTTGCAGACTAATGTGTGTGAGTGTGTGTGTGTGTGTTTTTGTTTTTGTTGTTTTTCTTAAGCCTTTCCAATCCTGAGAAAGTATGTTATATCTGAAAATTTTTAGTGGGTAGAAATCGATTTTGAACTGCCAAGGGTTCCATAGCGTGCGTAACATACACATGGGACCTCCGAAATATATTCGCCCGTATCTGAGAGGTCTAGACGTCGGGCTTCTCTACCCAGCAGAAGCAGGGGACCGTTGAGGCACTGAAAAAAATGCGGGTTTTCGATCTGCGTCACCTTCTACCCCCCGATGCGGACCGCCAGTCGATCCCGGCCTGTTTTCTCCACGAGCAGACGCCAAACCACTAAGCCACAACCTTGTCCCCCCCCCCCCCCTTTCCCATTAATGTGGTCTACAGCTTTATCGTTTGATAGAAGAAAAAAAAAAAATACCCTTCAACTCTCTTGAGGCGGAATAAAGTGCAGTCTGAATTCAACAAAGAGCGGCGCAAAGAGATGCATTAAATATAACTATCCATTGTTTTTACTCTTTGATTGACACAATTTTTTTCCATATCATCTTACAGTTCGTCATTAAATCAGTGTTCAGTGCGTTAAGAGCATTTACACTTTGGAATACATGTAAGCTTATTGCCCACTGTTGAATCTCTAATGACACTATTTTTTTTTCTTACGTAAAATGTCTAATATGTAGTCAACAGTCAATATGCTTTTCTTTTTAAGCCATGGGTCACATAGTAATTGTTATATTGCTCTAGGTTCTAGTGGGTAAAATCTTAAAATGTTACTTTAAACTGATATTTTTCATTTTTGTAACTTTCTTCTTCGGACAACATAGATCTCAGTAGCAACATCGATTCTCCGCCCTCAACAGGTAATAGCACTGTCAATCTTTTCAACGCAAGGGATAACAGACTGGACATAAACAAATCACGGAAACAAAAGGGTTAAACCTTAAAACCTAAAATGTTCCTACTGCCCTTTGTTTTCCTTCTTCCTTCCCCCCCCCCCCCTTTTTTTTCTCTTAACTTTCTTTTGTAACTGTACCCTTACTATTACTACTTTACAACTGACATCACTGATGCTCACAATAAACATACATGACTGAATATACAGTACACACGAGAAAAATTCACTTGAATCTTCATGTGTCATTTTATACATGTTTTCTCACAATTGTTTGACTTTCACAACTTTTTGTTCCATGACAACAATGATCTCAAAGGCAATACAGATTTCAGACCCTCAACAATAACAAAAATATCACTCTCAAATATCAACTTAACAATAACTTTCCATATTATTTTCATTGACTAGGTAAGATATCTAAATATCTAAGTAGTAACATCCTAACTCTGACTTCAAACGATATCTTCATGACATGAAACGCACAGAGCAATGGTATCATCCTAATCCAACTACTTTTTAGGTAATATTTCACACAAAAAGACCCTTCAGCCAATCATGTTTGCTATTTAAATGACAGTTACATTGTATGCAAATTGACAGGAATGTTGCCGACTCAGCTGCCATGTCAATATAAAGGCAGTGCTGGGGTTCCAATTGTTACACTATCAGAGTTAGCAGCTAATGGCTTGCATGATCAATATTTGCATATTTTCCCATAACATTAGCCAGTTTGTTTCTCTTGTTCTCCAAATACTGACTCCTTCAAAGTATTATGTATTCTGCAATAAAGAGCTTACAAATATTCAAAGCAAACAAACGAACATAATAATCTGTGACCAATTTCTGTCAAACTCCAGCAGTCTTGATCCAATATTGACAAACCATAGAAAGAATAAATATCTCCTTGTTTTTGAGTATCAGTTGAACACATTCCACATTAACATTTCTAACTCTTTATGAAGAAACAGTTTCTTTTTTTTTCTTTTTTCATCTAATCAATTTTTGCCAATTTCATGATTGTAATGTTGAGACTAATATTAATATCAGTGACACAAAAATTATTCCATCTTTGATTTTGTTCACTATTCAACCTCCGTGCTGCCTTGTTGTTTCTTTCTTTTTTTTCTTTTCACAGACTCAAAGCTGTGGGAAGGGCCACTGAATGGCAGAGATGACCAATAGATGGTAAGTTACCTATACATTGAGAAGAATGTGATCAAAAGAAACAAATCTACAATGAACATGTCGTGTTTTAAATCAATAATTGGCGCTTTTTCGTTTGTTACCCCAGGCCTGTCTGTCACCCGCACGTCGGACCTATATGTTAGCATTAGGGTGGACTTACGCTGGTCGAGGGTCTCATACATATTGCGTTAGGGAGGACCGTCACCCGCTCGTCAGACCTAGGCCTAGATGTTAGCGTTAGGGTGGACTTGTGCCAGTCGAGGGTCCCAGCAGGTTAAGCCAGCGGGGTTGTTATATATTATTTGATAAATGCAAATCCTGGGGTAACAAACAAAAAAGAGCCGAATCTTGATCCCATCCTACCCTTTCATCCTCTTATCTCCCATGAGAATATTAAATGATATAATCCTTCCAGTATTGTGACACAGACCATCCTCATTTTATGGTGTAGTATGAGTTCGTTAATGAAGCTCTTGAGAAAAACACAGCAGGATAAATGATACTTAAGAGTTTAGATTGACATCAGAAGAGTCACAGTGGCTCATTCTCATTTTCATTCACTGTAATTTCAGATTGCTTCTCCTCTTCATTTGTACCTTGTATTTACGAAGAGAGACAATGAGTAGGGCTGATGACAATAAATGAAGGGTTTCAGGGCAAAACACGACAAATGCCATTTTTGAAAATATTGAGTTATACATCTCAGTACTGGGAATTGTTATAGTGTTTATATATGGTAAGGAATTCCCTCTTCACTAACTATCAGTTTTCATGGCCATCTGTCAAGTCTGTATTTTGTTTGACTGTATGAAGATAATTATATCACACCTGTCTCTGTTGAACATTCAAGTTGAAAATAAATGATGATTACTACATTTCAACAATGTTAGAACTACTCTTAGGTGCCCATTCTTGCATATCTTCCTATACACGCTGATTATTTTGCAATAGTGTGAATTGAAACAGAATGTTCAAGAAATGCCAGAGTGACATACATTATGTCACTATTTATCATGATTGTATGACAATGTTGGTATGGCAGCTTTCTACCATTTTTCATCTTTTTTTTTTTTTAATATTCCAAACAGGAGTCTCATTGAATTTTTGTTGATTTGTCATTTATTCTGTTGGAGTTTCAATTAACAAATAACGCTTAGGATTCAATCTTATAAATTAATCTTTAAAATTTGCTAGGGCTGCTCCCCAAAACCCTCAGGCCGGGCCAGGAGGCCCACCGTAAGTAACAGATATTACATCAGATCAGTGTTTTCATCATCATCTTTTACTGTAGTTATGTTAGAGAGCATTTTTGTATATCACGGTCTGAGACAACTGAAAAGAAATGTCTGCTGTGTAATGCATCTTATGTGACATGCAGTTATCAATAAATCAAATTCATTTTGCTTTGTGACTTTGTTTTAGCTATTAGTTCAGAGTAAATCTTTTCAACAGAGATAGTGTAATTTTAACCCCATCCCTATCTTATACCTGTCATGACATGATGGATCAGAATAATGCTGTTCTTTATCAGCAGTCATGTAAATTTGAGATGTTGGATGCACCTTTCAGTCATTCACTGACTTTTCAGATGTCTCATTCCCTTGAGTGTTGTTACTTGCTTGACCTGCGTGGTTTATTTTCTCAGGTCTGATTCACCTCAGTAAGTTTTTTTTTTTAAAATTATTTGTTGCCTTTCTTGAAGTGCTGCCAGAAGTTTTCTTTCATTTCATTGTAATTGTACTGTTCCAATGTTGTATGGTTGGTGACTATATTTCATATATTCAAAATCCTCCTTTCCATTCTCATTTTTCGCTGCATAGCCAGGATAACACCTCAGTTGTGATCATAAAGCCCATATGCTAACTAACAGAGTGGGAGAGGTTGATGCTGAAAAAAAAAAAAAATGAGCCAATGTAAACTTACTCTCGATTTGTAAGGTTTCGATATTACGTGGAGGAACTATCCTTACATATTGTCCCACAGGGTATTTCTAATTCATCATGCCTGGCCAAGTGAGTGGTCTAATTATGATCAAGTCTGAATAATTAGCGCCGAGGATAAGAGTTTAAAAATTTTGTGCTCAAAATTAAGCAGTTGAAGTAAAAATGGACTAAAAACTTATGACTGCTGTGTGCTTGGATGTAATTTTTCTCATTATACCTGAAATTTTAATTTCTTACATGTTGCTTTTATCAACATTATTTTGTTTCGAAGTCAAGTTTTTATGTCCATAGAACAACAAGAAATTGTAAATAAAAACCTTAACTTGATCATTGATAATGTTTACCTAAGTGGAAAACCCAGTACTATTTTCTAGTGTTATCAATAAACAGCTCACTATAATCTATTGATTTGATCATTTGACAAACTTTTTTTTTTTTTTAAATTATGAAACCACAATGTATGAATGCCTCACATTGCT
>JBCAUA010109724.1:0-39836 GCA_038406235.1 Peronia verruculata
TATATTTATATATGTATATATATATATATATATACACCAAGTGTCTTTCTTACAATATTGTATGTTACTGAAGAGGTACTGAAAAGTACAATGAGTGGTGATCCTGATAGAATCCTTGATACTTTTATGATGTAATGGTTACTGGCTAATGTCGGTCCATTGAAAGCTAATTTGCTTTAAAGTAAATTCTTGCTTTAAGTCAACCCGATTTGGCAGTCTTATTACGTTTACATGTTTGTCTTGTGGTTAACGGACAAAATGGTTATTATTTTCTCCCGAGGGGTTGACTTTAATCAGATTCAATTGTATCTGGAAACCTTATCTTGCGTGCGGTAAGCTGACAATGGATTTGATAAGACAGACCTCTCTGGTGAAGAAAGGCCATAGAAAATTACAGGAACAACAGGGCCGGGATAATACCAGGTCGGGGCCAGACAACCTTCAGCGCAACATGACACCTATAGCGGTATTTGTTGTCTCTAACGACGACAACAGTTATGGACAAAGGGCCTGAATAGCTTTGAAATAAACACTTCCTGCAATATAGGATGCGTCACCTACCTGCCTGTCAGGCTGACCTGCAAGTGGCATGAAATTAAATGTATAACAGCAAAAAGGCAACACTGAGTAATTTCACATTTTGTCGCCCTGTCAAAGCACAACACTTAAGTACTTCTATATTAAAACATCACATGCATCTGAAATTAGAAAACAGAAATAACCGATGTTCTCTCAGACACAAATGACCATGGCAGATGAAGCTATGAGGATCGAATCCATCTATTTCGCTGCTTTAGCTGTGTTCACACATTCCTCTAATGATGAGCCCTAACAGAATCGGGCTTTCTTATCCAGATTTGTTGGTGGTCAAATTAGCATCGTTTCCAAAGGAAAAATCCATATTCTGATGTCTTCGCGAACTGACAAGTTTTGCATGCCATTTCTTTCGCTGTGTCCCCAACTGTACTGTGTCATCTTAGCTACTGCTCACCTGACACTCAGGCTATGCAACTGTTTACACCCAAACACCTATGCTAACGTGGGAGTAGCGTAAGCGCGGTTATAATATTAGTGTCTACAGTTCCCAATGCAAGCCCGATCGCTGAATTTTTTACTTCAGATTTCCGACATATTTCTGGGTGAGCTATCTTCGTATCAACCACAGGTCATCCTCCTTTCCCCTTCCTCCTCAGCTGAAATGGCGTTTGGCCTTCTATTCTCAGTCACTGAGCATTCGCACGGTGCATGTTCTCTCTCCTATCTTCAGGCAGATACCACAGTGGTTATAGATCACGAGCCAGACGTCTCGATAACACCGTCGGCTCGGACGGCCTGCCCACGAGATACGACCGAGGGCTCAGGAAGATCAGCCAGTAATGCACAAAAGTAGCTAAGTGTGTAGCTGACATGAGTAACATGAAAATTTAAGAACCTCGCCGTCCTGAAATACAGGTGCAACATTAAAAGTTAGAGCTTACATTCAGTATTGATGTTGTGATATTTATAGACGGACAGGAAGCCTCCAACGCCCTCACGTCTTTGGGCTGCTGGTACGACCACAAAACAATGACAAAAGAACTGAATGTAGGTCGCAGGCAGGCTGAAGCGCGGGGCCAGCAGGGAAGGGAGAGGTCTGAAAAAAAAAAGACCCACCAGGACAGACAGGAGCAGGTAAACCGATATGTATTTGAATCTGTGAATATCTACCTGCACAAGAGAGCATTAACTTTAGATCTTTATGGCCATGTAGTTTACACATGGAAGGAATTCCTATTTCATATTAGATTCATTTTACTACCAAATGTAAATCGTGTTATCCCCCGTGAATGTGACATAATGCTACCCATCATTTATCTGTAGTTCTAGTCCGGACTGGCAATGTAAAGAATCCTTAAATCCTATAAATGAGTATGAAAATAATAATAACAATAACAACAATCTTCAGGTCAGAGATGTCTGAGGCAAGATTTCACCAGACAGGAAAATGTACTCGCGGGCACCGCTACTGAAGGAACAAAATGGAAAATGAGCCTTAGCTATAATAATACACCATTAAATGGAAAATGAATATCAGTTACAATAATATATATGTACAACTGTATGATTGAAAAAATAGAAGAAGCAAAAATAGTCAAAACATCAGATACAATCATGCACCATTAACTCTCAATGTGGGCACCAGCATAGCACCAGGACTCAGGTTATAATGGGTATGTACGTTTTCTAATGTGTTTTTGTATACACTATCTCCCTCACCAGATCAGCACCAAATAGCACAGAGCTAGCCTAAATGTCTGAAACCACACACCGTCAATAGGAGATCGTTGTGCTCAGTCCTATTACTTCTCTGTACCAGACAAAAGAAGGATTGAACAAGCAATGTAAGGAGGGGAAAAATCATTTTTACGCCCTTTGCTTGAAACATGCACCATGAAAAATTAAAAAAACAAAAAATTATGATGTTAAGAGAAAATTTTCTTTCATATTGTCATAATTTTATCATTTTTTTTTTTTTAAGTGATCAGTCTTCCGAATGGCAAGCAGTAACAGGATTTATTTTCCTCTTCACACTGCTTGTTTAACACATCCTTTGTCTGGCAAAGGGAAGTAAAAGTCTGGTCAAAATGATCTCCCCTTATATAAGTCCCTCTTTTGGAAAGGACAGAATGATAGTTTGCGAAACGAAACAATCTCCCATTCTGCTAAATAATGTGAGTGATGTGTGTCTAAAGCCATTGCTAACATCAGGTAATGAAGAGTAAAGATCTAGATTTTTTTTTTTTTTGTAAATTGTTGTTGTTGATCTAGTTATAGTTTTTGGAGGCAGCAGTAAGCTATAGAGTTCTGATCTAGCAGAGATTTGGAGGCTCCAGGTCTAAAAGACAGTTGAGCCTTGTTTGTCACCGCCACAGTCTATGTAGGACCTCTTACCACTGACAGAATGTTACTCCTCTTGTCCGTAAAATATGTAAAAATTGGTTGTACCAGTTGATTATGACAGCAAATTTCCTTTGAATGATGATGGAAGTCCAAGATTAAACGAAACAAACCCTAAGAACAAAGAGAATTTCTATTCATGGCTTCACACTGATTGTCAATAAGAGAATCTTGCCGCAACATAACGTGTTTTAAATGAAGTGGACTAACTTTGCTATTCGATACATGGCCAGATCTGAGTCAGACAAGCGGGGAACCTGAGCATCCTCACTGGCTCACATGCCATAATCAAAAACCGTAGCCATTCTTTATTGATACACTGAACACATTTTTTTTAAGGAGAGAAAAAAGAAGAGGGGGTGGGGGGGGGTGTGGTCTTAAAAAGTAACCTTAAAGCCCCTTTTGCCGAGGAACACACTAATACATTACTGAGCAATTTGCCAAGAGCTAAAGAAAAACTTGTACAAATTTGAAACTACCTGCACTCTATAGTCATATGAAACTAATACGAATACAGAATCGAGCTATTCAAGTGCCCTATGACAGACTTAGATGACGTGAAAGAGGATCTTCTTAATCTCAACTGCGGAAACAAGAGGCAAGAGATAGTTACAGTGATAGCTTTTGAAAAAGTATGTCAATAATATAATATTATCTCCGAGCGTGGACTGGCCAGGAAAGTGCCAGACAGAAGGTCACACACGTGCCGACCACACTGTCAGATGTGTGCTGTTCACTCGAGCGCACGGTCGGCCAACATTACTCACCACAAGATGTGCTTGAATCCATTTTTACATACCACTTGTCTCCTCGACCAAAGAATATGACCAAAACTTAAATATTCATAGAAAATTTGAAGACAGTCCCTTTACTGTCGTAACATTTACATTGCATTCAGAAAATCAGAAAATTCATTCCAAATTGCTAAAAGTGCCCCCCTTTAAACAACTTTCCACTCCCCCCGCCCCCTGCCTCTCTCTCTCTCCGTCTATCTCCCGTTCTACAACTTTCTCTTTTCTCTCTCTCTCTCTCTCTCTTCTCTCCCGTGGTTCCTTTTTCTTTTCTTCCCCCCCCCCCCCACCCACTGAACGCACAAATTCTCTACAGCAAAATGGAAGTCTTGCTTCTACCTGTAAGTTTCAAGCCTTCCCGTTCCAGGATAGAAAAATTAAGAGTATATTAGTATGAAATGTTTAAGTTCGGACCGTGAATGAGCTAAGCCTCTAAACAGAGCCACTCATTACCAACTATTCTGCACTAGATTTGTCATGTTGAATGCACTTTACGACACAATCAGCAAGATAGGCGGGGGAGGAGGCGGATGCTTAGTTAGATAAGTGGCAAATGAGGGCACGTTTGACTCACACATCATGCACTTGACAGATAGCTGACGTAACACTAAGGTGTGCTCACCACTGACCTACTTCAACAACCACGCCCTGCTCTGGCTGAGAGCGGAGTCAGGTTTGTGTGTTGTCTACTCACAAGTGTGCTCTTTCCTGCCCTGTAAAGGTCAGAGTGACACTATGTGATAGAACCATCAGAAAAAAATTGGCAGAAGCCTGAATACTAAAAACAATCCTCTGCTTTATGACAACATGACCGACTAATAGTAATTCTAGATAACACTGAATCGCTGCTATTAAGCTAACATAGTAGTCAAGGTTACGTTTTTGTAAGCCTTTCAGTCTTTCTGATTAAGACCATCTCAGCCCTTTTCTTATAGACACGTCGGGCCGCAGAAGAGGTTGTCAGCATCCCTGTGTCAGCATCACAACCTAAGGTGTTCACATAGTAGTTGTTGAAATTCAACTAATTTGCTTTTAGACGATGCTTTTATTTTTAGCTAAAAGATGCATCTAAACTTAGGAATTACATCATTTACAAATGAACATGACAGGACTGGGCAACTGACAGGAGTATTCGATCTCACCCACAATGAAAGAATTCTTTAGCCGATAAAACCAACAAAGGTCGTTCTGATTCACTTATCAAATCTATAATAAGTAAAAATGTGATATAACCATGTCTATTCTGTGGCAAAACGAATCTAGTTAATATCCAATCGGGGCAATCCACATATGTACGGCATGTCTGTCCCTCGCGGGGGCCCGGGGTTTATAAGTAGGTTCTCCGCTCCCACCTGCAGGCGATGTAAGCCCGCCATCGGTGGGGTATCTCCCGTGGAGTGCCATACTCAAAATTCCAGGAGAGACATCTCTTCTCGCTTTCCTTGCTCCTGTCTTCTGTCCCGCTTTCTTTTCTCTCTTCTTCTTGATGTGTAAATGTATCTTACCGTGCTTGACACAGTATAGCCGTAATCATGCTGATGTGTCGTTAAACCCCATTACAAACAAACAAACGGCATATCATTCTGTAACATTTTTAGTGAAGACTTCATCTTAATGTAGCACACCCTCACCAGTGAAGTTCTTTTGAAATAATGTAATATTATGGATAATATATGATTCATCAGTTACCCATTTATTTCTCGAATCCTCTCTCTACCAAGGTCACTCCCATCAAGACCATAAGGTAATATACAAATTATACTGCCAACTGCGGCTTCAATATACACGCTTCTCTGGCCCCTTTTACGTATTTAAGTACCCCTACAGTTGTTACAAAGGAAGGGAACGGCGGGAGAGAAGAAATGGCGAGAGAGAGAGAGAGAGAGAGAGAATGGCGGGACGGGAAGAACAAGGAGGGTAAAGGAAAAATATGACAATAAAAAGTAATAAATGTTATCGATGTCCATACAGTGCTATGCCCGCCCCAGACCACCAAATGGCCATGAATCAGTGATAAAGTAAGAGCAAGAAGGACTGAAGGGGGGGGGGGGGGCAATGGCGTCTGTCAGTGACAGTTACCAAATGCCATGACGAGTCCAGTGTGTGCTGGTGAATAAAGAAGTCATACGGCCTGGTCAGCCTGAGTCCAAAGGGTTCCCTGGCTACGACTAAAATAGTGATCAGTCATAAAGTTTTAAGGTTTGTTTATTTTGACATTGAGTGGCCACATAGACCGACGCTACAGCACTCTAACAAGACGCCTTTTGCCTGAAAATGTGTGTTTCCAGAAAATCGTGGTTTAGTTCTGCGATTTCTTTTATTCTTTTTCTTACTGTCTTTCATTTTTTTAAATAGTTAATGTAGAAAATGCAGTTTCTAGAGAAGAAAGTGGTGGAATTTAATAGTCTTTCTTTCAATATTGTTATGTTGGAGAGTTGTGTCTGAAGATGTAGAGACGTAATTAAACTTTGCTAAAACAACAAACAAACAAAAAAGTGCATTTGATCCAAGTTAAGTATGACTCTCACTCTGTCCCTACTTATGCCCGTGTAGCATTGGATTCTTATTCCCAAACTGGCAAGAAAACGCATGACCGTCCACTCAGCTCCGATTTCCACTTGATACTTATATCTCCAATTTATATTATATGCCTCTCCACTTATTTTCTTGATCTCCGTACACTTCTCTGATTTCCACTTATTGTCCACAATAAGTGACAGAATGACAGAAAGAAGTCGAAATCAAAGAGATAAGTGGAACACAGGCATATGAAAAGAAATTATGGGCCAGAGGGGAGAATAATCCATATCTTGAGATCATGGCTTAGAAAGCATTTTTTTTTTTTTTTTTCAGTTCCAGTGAGTTATATCAGGTTTGGGAACTTGAGTTTACATCTCTACCATTGTAGTATAACAATCCTGAAATATTGCAGTAAAATTTCACCCAACTCTTTCTTAACTCCTGTAATTTTAGCTCAGACAACTGAAACAGTAAAAGATGAAGGCCTACGACATGTTACTTCATTTATGAAAGTTCACTTATCTATAAGTCCATAGTGAAATACAGAAACATAGAAAGAAAGAGAGATAGTATTCCAGAAACGTGAGGATATTAATACCTGCAGTCAGTCATTACTAATTCTGTCATATCTACCTTCATGCCCAAAAACTTTGTTTACTCCATTGGCAAATGAAATTTATTTTCCCTGAAGGCAACATTTATCCCTGGTTGGAAACTCCCGAGCTACGTTAATATATATTATTATACACCTGGCAAAACTCAGACTTAGCCCCAATCTTCAGTGATATACCTTCCACGTCAGCACCTCCTTACCTGGACTGCTCCAGAGAACTTACTTATGTGCGCACGACAAGTTCGCAAAGGCTGTTCTGACTTTTCACCCGTTAGCGAATGGTCAATGTGAGTGCTCGTTCTCTCTCTCTCTCTCTCTCTCTCTCTCTCTCTCAGGCTCTGGTGGAAGCCCTAGAACTAGTCCAGCAAACCGTTCACTAGACTCTGAATCAGCCAATCACTGGTAGCTGTGAGCCGACCCACCAGGTGTGATTTGCTTAATTAACTGTTTCAACGCCATCTCGACTTTAGAGCTGCTCATCAAAAGTCTCTCTATTACTGATTTAGATCCTATGTGGGTATTTTCCAAAATAAATCATCCATATACTTTTTCTTTATTGTTGCCTATTTATTCATGAAACTGACAAGGAACAAGTAGCCTATCATTCGAGGCTTCGGAAAACTGTTTCCATTCTCACAGATAACACAACTGACTGCTAACTAACGACCGCTTTATTCATGAAGTGGGTCCTGGGATATATCTGTAATGTTGCTGATCAACTATAGACATCCTTTTTTATTATTTATTGTTGCCTGTTTGTCAGGAAAACCACTTGGAAAAATTCTGTGACATTGAAAAAAAAAAAAAAAGATGTTGTGTGCGTGGGGTATTCTACTGACCTCAGAGAGCTTAACTGATAGATCATGCACTGTCCAGCTCGGGTCTTGTACACAGTGAGATATATTGACATTCTTCCTTTCTCTCTCTCTCTCTCTTTCTCTCTCTTTCTTTCTCATTTTAATCTGACCGTCCATCTATATTGTATATTACCAAATTAGCTGGGGAGGACATAGAACTTATATAAAAAAAAAAAAAAAAATGCTTGTTGAATCATTAACTGTATCTGTTCACAACAAAATCATACGTAATGTATGCATGTAACACCAAGAAGGACTGAAAATCTAAATCTCATTTTAGACATGGCTGACGTGACGATAACAAAGAAGTTTCTAGGTTATCTGTAATCACACTGTTAATTGTCGTCCTTCTTCCTTGATCCACCACACTTAAGCTTACAATTGGATCATACGTCCAGAAAACGCCCATTTGCGGAAGGCCATGCGACAATGCAATCATAATTTGGCTATTCAGTGAAAGAAACTGTTGATGAAAACAAAGCAGAAGCCGTTAAAGACGTCAGAGGATTAGCGATATCAAGGACTAGACCAGACACACGAGCTTGGCTAACTGTTTGTTTGCATCACGACACAGAGATGAGATCTGGACACTGTTGGCAAGAAGGTCCTTGGACAATGGGGGGCGGCGGAGGATGAGGTAGGGCATAATGACTCTTTGTAAAATTAACTCGCCAGTTGCAAAAGATTGTACCAAATTCTATAAACAGATTAAAACGAGTTTGAATTATAGCCTTTTATCATGTCTGACGGTGCTGTTGAGCCTTACCGGCCACTGCGTCTTCATTTCTTTAATAGTCATAGAAGAATAGAATAGTCAGCAGGACGAAGCGCGCAGTCTTCCGGTACTGATGGAGCAAAACAAGACATAGCAGTTGATTATGATTTTGGCAAATCACAAGTGCATGGCAGAAAAGTACAATCATCTGGGGTGATAGGTCACGCTTTTGCATCATATCAATAGGTAGTGGATGATAATGATGATGTAATACCATTTCTTATATGGTGAAACACGACAGCGGGACTATAAATTGAAATGTGTATATTAGTGAGCATAATGATATTCACTCTCCTATACACATCTCTCCAATACTTTTCTTCTTGTTCCCCTGAACAAGACCACAAGAATAAAAAGATATGAAGGTGTAACCAGAGAATTTTAGAAAAGCATTCGTCGACCTGAACTTCACATCTAAGGTGTAAATGTTAACAGTACGGTTGAAGAAACACAGCAAATAGTGTGTCGTCCAAGAAAATCACCGTGATCACGGCTACACAATCACTGCCCCCTCACTCAGGTGTAGAAGAAGGCGCACAGAAAGTACTGTTGTGTACTGGCCTGGCCTTAGCTAGTAGTCAATGATCGCTGATCAGATCGATCTTTTTGAGATGATCTCATCCTTTTGTGCTCGCTAAAAGTCATATGTCTAGATCAAGTGGACAGTGTAAGGGACATGGACGGCTGTCTTAGAGAACGTCTCCTTAGTGTCGTGATAATTATGACATTGGACTCATCAGACACGTAGCAGATGGTGAACCAAACACTTGACAGGACTGACAAAATGAGATTGAAAATACAAACAGTAGTAAAATGATCAGATACAAGTTATGAGAATATTGAAGCTGTTGATTACATCTCGTTTTGTAAGCCAATCTATAAAACTAGGCAGGACCTAGTAGAAGAATGTTTATCAATCTTATTTATCATTATTATTATAATTGCTTCTATTATTATTTGAAAGGGAGGAAAGCAGTGAAGGAAAAGACAGCTCAAGGGCGGGTTTGTAAATACGACAGAAAGCGTATTAAAAAAAAATTGGAAAAATGACTTCTAAAACTATGCATTTCTACGTCTCAGATATAAAACGCTGCTGTTGGTTTAGATGTCACGCTCTGCTGTTACTGAACAGGGCAGCCGTAACTGAGATAAAATTAATGTAAAAGTAATAATTTAAACGGCGTGGGTAATTTTCACAGAAAGATTGCATGAGCAACGCCGCTGTCACGGAGATTCTAGGGGATCATGTATAAAGCGCAAAATGTTAAGACAAGATTATTAATGTCAAAGATGGTATTAAAACTACTTTGGAAATGGCGCTGTTTGCTCTGTCCTAATCGTAGTCTCAGCTCTAAAATATCATCTAGATAGACAGTGACAGCTTTACGAACGTCTATTGGGGCAGACAATACATGCAGATGTAGATCTAGATCTAGTTTGCAGCGGGAGAAAAAAAAAAAGATGAGATGAAATCTGAGAGTGCATAACACAAAGATATAGGTCGGAATACAATGTATAATGATTATAAGCTTTCCTTGAAAGAGAGAGATATAAAGAGAGAAAGAATGAGAGAAATAGTGATAAAAACACGAAATTATGACGTCTACAACAGGGGAGAAAACAACTAGACCGGAGCAAAGTTTAATCAGATAGCCCACAACAACAGCAACCTCAACAACAAGAGAATCTCGACGAAAAATTACACAGGAAAAAAACAACACAGCGCTCTCGTCAGTGGCTCCGACGGCGGCTGAGAAAAGGTGATATGAGCTGAAGATTGTGAGACTCAGGTATGTGTAAACAGGAGTGAAAGGGGGAGGGATTGGGAGGGGGGAGGGATGGGCTAATGACCTGATATAACCCAGTAATTACACTGAAGATGGTAAGCAAAATGACACAACAGTTATCTCATGCTAAACATAAATGCCGACTAGCCTTACTGCGCCTTAATAAATAAAAATTAAACATAAGTCAGCCCGCAGGGGTGGGACCTTATCATGCAGACTGAATATAGAATGTCACTTCACTTCTCTTCACTTATCCCTGATTCTAGATGACTGTTGTAGCACCAATGATGATCGGGCAACCACCTTTCTCTACCCTTCTCTATTTTCAGCCTTTCGAAGGGCCTCCCCCAACTATAAACCTGTCGTCCATTCCGTTATGTTATGTAGAGGGTAAGAACAATTTAATATCAATCACTAACTGAGAACTACTTCCGAGCCGGGTGGGAAGACACTAAATCCTACACAGGATTCTAAAGCATAACCTTTATCCTACACCGTATCTTAACCCTCTCAAGCTCAGTGACATATTGATATACGGCTATGAATGGCTTCAAAAGCTAAGACCTTAAGAATGATGGTATTTCATTCGAGATCATTCTTTACAGAAAACTAATATATTCAGTCAGACACCAACGATTTCTCAGGAGAGCATTATTACTCCGGGTCTAAAAGAATTAATTCAAATCGATATAAATATAGACTAGTTTTTACAGATTCTGCCATGTAAAGTTGCCACCATGACAATTCACACTCCAGTCTCCAGAATCCCAAATCTGTTTCAAGGCAAATGTTTGATGAAATAATCTTTACAAGTGTTTATTCAACAGCCATCAATACATTTCATTATCCATGGATTATTGGTATTTTGTTATTGTCATTGGCCATTTGATCAGGAACGATTGGCTGGCCAGGTTGTTGAATATTTATCCCTCTCCAGCAATGACTATCATGCGTCAAGTTTTAGCTTCGCTTCTTCGGAATTATTCACAATTTACATTGGTACGATTCTATCACTTTCTTGTTTCAAATCATTTACATATGAATGGCACAAGAGTAGACCGATACAAAGTCAACAAATATCACTCAATTATATAAAATGTGATATATACAAATTTCTTTAGCGTGATAAAAATTCTATGCTAACATTCGCCAAGCCTTTGCACACGTTCTACAACTGTATTGAAGTACATGAAGATATAAAGGCACTGCTGTCCTCCTCGATTTTCTTCTTGTAATCAGCTATAATCTGGCATCGACTGCAATAAAAGAATATGTTGTGGATCAACAAAGCTGAAAATACTTTACGAACAAATTTTCAAAAAAAAAATATGGGCTACATCCAAGTCTCCATTACGTTGCTCTTACTCTCAAGTTATTTCCCTACTAATCAGCGCCACACTGTGGATGGTGTGAATGAGAAGACAAACTTCAGGTACGTGCCGAGTAAAGAGCTTAGATTGGAATCAACCTCATCATACCTTTGGACAAAGATTTAGACAATATCTACGGAGTAAGTCAGCGATTTTGCCTTTTCAGTAGGAGCACTAGATACTACTATCATAATCCAGACTTACCTGGTCTTTATGTTACTATCCCAAAAGTGCACGGAATATGGATAAATATCCACAGTCAAATTCACAGCGGACACTATGATTGGACTTCTTCAACTGGCTTGAAAGCCTTGTGAACTGATGTGGATCTAGCACTTGCTTTTTACAACGAACGAATAAATAGCTTTTGGCCTCAATTCGTCTCCTCAGCTGGCACGTATGAATGTAAAACGAACGTAAGCGCTGGAGCAGGAGCAAGCAAACCCCACCTCACGTCAAGTCAGGCCCGCTACCGCCGCCTATTTCTCCTCTCTATTTTCTATGGTGTTCAATTGGTTGATGCAGCTTTCATTTCGTGCGGCCAAAAAATCTAAGTAGCCCAAAAAAGACAATTTCTCATTCCCTTTATTACTTTCATTCAAATTACTGACCAAGATTTCTGCCTTCTGTCCTTGCTATTTCTGTTTTAATACATGTAATAGCAAAGACATTCGCATACAGACATGCACATCCCTTTCGTGAGTAGGCTACGATACGCAAATTATAGATACGTAGGATAGGTGATGATAAGATTATGGCAATACAGCAAGGTCTGAGTCTCAAAAATTCTCCAGCGCAAGAGAATGACGCAGAGTATTCAAATTTCCATATGATTAGGACAAAAATATTTTCCCTACAAGTTCATTATCAGAAGGTCGAAGGAAGGAGTTTCACCCCCCATAAAACTCCCTCCCTCCCTTTCTCTCTCTCTCTCTCTCTCTCTCTTTCTCTCTCCCTCCCTATCACTGAATGATACTTTCAATTTTGTAGATTTTACAATGCTTTGTCAAATCGTTAAAAGGGAATTACTTGTCCGCAGATGTTATTTGTTACCAGGGTCATGCAGTAGAACGTAGCCTATGAAAAAATCTTATCTTTACCATTACTTCATCATGAACAACTGAGACAAATAATGATCCAGCAATCCTCACTAAGAGAGGATGGTAAAGGCAACTATTATATCATTGTGCAAAGTCTCATAAAAAGGCAACATTGACAGAGAAATGAATGAACTGGTCACTTTGAGCACCTGTGATACCCAGCATAGTCTGTGTTATCACAGCGTATAGATTCTTCAGGATGAAGATCTACTTGGTCGGTAAAGATTGTTTGTGAAATTTCATACAAATTAAGGATTGAAAGAGAGAGAGAGAGAGAGAGAGAGAGAGAGAGAGCGATTGAACGAACGAAAAAGAGAGGGGGATGTAAGTGAGATGATAGAAATGATGTCATAAAACAGCTTCCCAACGTCGGCCACTGGCACTTAAAACACAGGGCCATTTTAGAGAGAAATCCGTAGAACCTCTTAATTCAATCGATCTAATATACCAGCTTTGAGCCAGAGCTCTATTAATGATACTGATATATTATGGCTGTGTTCATTAGTTAGCCTAGATCTTTCTTCAGTGTGCACACAGATACGTGCAATAACAGGAACTGATGCCCTGGTGTATGCTGTTGAGAGACAGGAAATGTTAGAAAGACTGGATTTGACTCAAATATTTTGACAGATCACTTTTTCTTTCTGTCTCCCAACTTATCTCGTGGTTTATTTAATATAATAGTTCACATCTACTCGAGCTCTTCACTTATTTCTCTCTCTCTCTCTCTCTCTCTCTCTCTCTCTCTCTCCGCAATGCTTATAAAAGCACAATGATGTAAACACATCACTCTATGCATCATAAAACCATCAGAGTTTAGATCAAACTGGAGTGGGCAGAGGCCTTGTGTCAGGTAGTAGCTTTTATAACTGCCATATCTAGAAATATGTCATGTTTGTATCCATCTCTATACATCTGCTGTGTTGGCAGAGAGGAAGGCATTTCAGAAGTATGATAGAAATAAACATTGAATATTACAGTTATTTGTATTACACTGGGCACTGACTCACCATACGGTATGAATACTCCATCAACATTAACGTTGCTCCCACTTCCCTGTCGCTTCGCTCTCATTCAACAGTGTAGTGGGCGGGGCGCTCCTTCTAGTACTTGTACAAACTTATCATGTAGATTGTGTGATTACCTTTTCCTATTATTATTAATCATATGAAATTTTATTCTGTGAAGGACACGAAGTGTGGGACAGTGACTCTAGATTGATGCATTAGAACTGCCGGCATGATTTCATTATGTTTACCCTGGTATTACATTCGAACGTCGCGCAACTTTCAGCAGGCCTGGGCTGTCACAAGCCATCTTATGGGTGTGTGCAAAACCACACCCAACAGTAAACATCGTAAGGGTAAATGTTGTTGTTGTCCCAAGAAAAGGGGCGAGAAGATGGAAAAGTAGAAGAAGTTGATATGGGCCTGATGGTGAAGTGAGAGAAGATAAAGAAAAAGATAATGCTGATGAACAGAAAAATATCAAGAAGAGGAAAGAGATGACGAAGAGCTAGAAGAATGAGGTTTTAAAAAAGATGGTGATGAAAAGAGAAGAAAAAAGAAGAAGACGGAGATTTAGAAAAAGATGGTGATGACCAAGACAAAGGGAGGACAACGATTGATAAGACGAACAGGAAGGATGTGGTAACAACATGAAAACAACAGCTGCATCAACAACATCTTTATTACTAAGATTTTCATCATTAAACTTTTTATCCCCTATGGTCTTTTATCTTATAAGTCCATCGGTTTTGAATCATCGAAAAATGATAATAGACTGCCACTTTCATTAGAATTACTTCTTTATCACATGCAAAAAATGGTAGAACTTATAGATCTCTTGACCATTACCTCCACGTTCCGTTCTAATATCGCCTTTCAGCGCCTTGCGGACGCCTATCTCGGCGAGGGTTCCTTATCTCCAGGTATGAGATAACGCCCCAGCAGGTGGCTGAAAGAGGAAACGAGAATGTAACGTAACCTCTAGATCGACACTCTTTTTATATATACCTATTTTATTTTTACTGCCACCAATACATGTACCTGCCTACCCAATACATGATGACTGGGAAACAAGTCCACAGTTCATTCCAGAGTTTGTGCGTGTTTCTCAGGTGGTAACGGAAGATCCAGGGCCTAACTCTTTGTCAGAGAGAAGAAAATGCCATGCTATTTTCGCCTACTTTGAAACAACATCCTTCGATAACAAAACTTACTCATCATCAGCCACTATACATATATACATATTTCCATAATAATAATAATAATAATAATAAAGACTTGTTGCATCCCTTTACTCTTAAAAGATTAGGTTTTGAAAAAGCAATGATAAAAATACATTTCGATTTTTCTCGAAATAGAACATTTCAGGTAAAAGTTGTTTTATCGAAGTACTTCAATGTAACACTCCCGTGCGAGCGTGTGTTCAAAGCCAGCTGGGGCGGCACTGACTGGCAGTGTGAGACCATGAGATGCACACACCACAATATCGTACACAGGATGAGTGGAGCAGTGACGAAGTCCACGACTATTGAGAGTGAGTGGTATTTCCCGAAGAATCCAGGGGTGACTCACACACTAGGCAGCGCTTGGAAGAGAGCCGAGTTAATGATATAATGTTGAAGTGCTTTGAAGAAACGCCTTTTTCGCAACAATTTAATTATACTCCAATCTGTTCAAAAGTTATATAACTTTTTCCGGTGTTGAACAACAAGATGCATCACTTTTTTTTTTCTCATTTTGTTTTTGTTTCTTTTAAATGATGATGAAAGTAATAATAAGAATGAGAAGAAATTTTTGTTTACTATGTTTAAAAAATCTTTAAAAAAGATAAAAGCATAAACAAAACAAAACAAAAGACAACAACAACGAAAACAAAACAATAACAACAAACAAATAAACAACCAAACAAAAAACGCATGTTTTCTCATACCGTCGTTTTCAGGAAAGGACATTTTGTTAGAGAATATAGATGCCGGTATAAGAGATGACGTGTGAAATATCATGTTGTCATGTTTCACAAGTTAGATATTGTCAAATATTTTCAGCAACGAGGCGCCAAGATAGGAGTGGAAAGGTAAGAAAAACGATGCCAAAATCTTTGTCGTTAGATACGGCTAGAAATAAAACATTAATTCTACACGTTCTTTGGACATAGCACAGCGCTGAGCAAGACACCGAGATGGAATCCATTACACACTCTAACTAAACGTTAAATGATGAATAACAGTAAAGACAACTTTTAAAACTTGTTAACTTAACATTCATAAATGTAGATCTGCCATGTTTGAGAGAGAGCATTGGGCTGATTTAATATTTCATAGCCTTCTTCTTTTTCTTATTGTTGTTTCAATCAATCAGTTCTTCTGTCTGTCTACTTTGCCGCCACTATGATATGATTCACAAATCATCTCAGATCTTGTGTAGCGCAGTGTGTTGGCAGCAACTAAACTAAAATTATGACAGCTGCAGTTGTCACTGACACCATGACATTAACTCACTGGGCAATGACACTGAGACACTGTAAGGGCCATTGTTACGAACAACTCGACCTGCTGACATCATGGTGGCAAATATCGTTTAATACAATGACAGGAACTTTTAGAAATTCTAAGACAGTAAAGTATCATTTATAGCAGGAGAGAATAAGAAATGTCATTGTCACCAAAAATTGTGATCTGTTTTTTTTTTTTTTTTGTCCCTAAATAACTAACATAGCAATAACTTTACTTAGATAACACTCATTTAAAAAAAAGAGGTTTTGTTTGTTGCCCGCCCCCCCCCCCCCCTGTTTTTTTTTCTCATTCGTTGTTTTTTTTTTTTAAACTTAAATCATCCATTTTATCTTTGCAATAAAACAGAGCAAAACAAAACAAAAACACTTAGTGGTGCATGTGATGATGTAACCAAGGGACAAAAGATCATAACCTCTGTCGCAGAGCTCATAGTCAAACATCACTGACACTAGGAGAGCAAAATGATATCAAAGGACCATAACAGGAGCTGTTATTGTCACCATGACAGAAACGTAGATCATTAAGAAAAGTGATGAGGTGGAGTAAGTGTCTTGTGTCTTTCACTTTTTCTTGACTTTCCCAGCCGACTGACTTACTCTTACTCGACTCCTTGCCCTGCTACCCTCAGTCTTATATACAGACTCCTCGAGATTGTACTCACCTACATACACATACCGACAGACCCAGCTGTACTCGGTAGTCGAACATGGGCGTATTTATGAAGTGGATGGGAGGAGGATGAGAGGAAAGAAAGATGAGAAAAAGATGAGAAGGTGAAGCGTGAGCTCACTGAAGGAATCTGTGGAGGTATTTTTGCACAGATGGATTGATATACGATAGGATGGATTGATCGATGGATGAATGAATGGACATATGGATGGTTAAATGGATGAATGGATGATGGATGTAAGGATAGATGGATGGATGTAAGGATGGATGGATGGATGGATGGATGGATGGATGGAAGAATGGATGGATGGATGGATGGATGGATGGATGGATGGGTGGATGGATGGATGGACTGTAACAAAGACTGAACATAACAGGAAAAAAACTATATTAGACAAGTTCATATTGTATTTATTAACTTTAGTACGTGAATTATGTTGCCCAGAAGTGGCAGTGAAAAACGTCCCATGTACAAAAGTAATATATAAATGCATGTTTTTTTTGTTTTTTTTTAAATTTACAAAATCAATCTCTTGATAAAGTCATTATGAAAGATACATGTCATGTACAGTTTTGGATACAACAGTATAAATATTATATCGTAACAGAGTTCAAATAATGAAAACAAAAAAATGAGATCAACAACTGTGAGAAAAAATCCAGCACCAATTGTTCATCAATTTTACATACAGTTATCAAACTGTCACATTTTGATTCTGTGGTCATAATGCAAAACAGTACAACTGGACTACCATTTTAATTTAAAACCTAGTATCTAACAAAGTTATATAGCATACTTGCTTATTTTTTGTTAAAAGAGATCTATTTATGACTGAAAATAATCAAAAAGTGTAATAAAGTAAACCTTTAAGGTCACAGTTTCACCAAACATTGAAATACTGCTGTCAAATCAAGCTAGAAAGGTGCAGAATCTTTCACTGAGCATGAAAACATACAAAGGCAAATTTGACTCAAATATGAAATACTAGGGTTTAAATTTAAAAGAAAAAAAAAATGGTGTAGGCTCACAACTTGTTCACTCTCTCTGTGGTATTTTGTGTCAAAATTAAACTGTAAATTCAATCCTTGAAATCCACACTGTCATAGACAATGTGCTCATGCCATGCAGTATCAGAATTCAGAAATGTTAAGCTTCATCGAAAAATGTTGTAAAGCGATACAACACCTGAAGATTTTAGCCCAACCTATTTGTTTTGTATTATGCCAATTATCTCATTCACAAAAAAAAAAACTTTGCATAAAACTTTGCCTTGTTGTCCAGTGGCAGAAGTACTTAAGCTTAAAACAATCGATCAGGCTTTGAAGGCTTGAATTATCATAAATCAGTGACTGCATATTATATCTAATTTGCTTTATGAATACTTTTATTGCGTAGTAAATATGAAAAGCAAGGGAGACATGGGAACAGCAAAGATCAAGTAAAAAACACCATATGCACTATATCCCAAGCAGCTCTGATTTTCTTTGATTTATGCAGGTTGTATTTGGAAGCAATGCGGTATAATATATAATTAAATATTAGCACATATATAAAACAATTATAATATCTCAGCTGTCACCAATTGGCAAGGTTGTAAAAACTTATTGTGATGATGGTAATGGGGGACAAAACAAAAAAAACCCCAAAAAACAATGAAGTTCACAAGATGTTTTGTAGAGTCCTAGACTTTTAGGTTTGATCTGAATCCGCACACTGAATAATAATGAAAAATTCAGTCTCTGGCTTGAAGATACGAAATATACAAATGTACGTGGAAATATACATTGTGTTACACTGTAGAACAAAAGGAATGGAACATGGATTTTCTTACTTTTTTCAGCATGAAATGGAATAGAAAAACTGGAATTTCTGAGTGTCAGCGAAAGAAAAAAACTGAGAGACTGGAATTTCTTCTTTTCAGTAGAGAGGAACACACAAACACAAAGGTAAAATAGAAATGTAGTTTTTGATGGCAAGAAATGACACAGACAAAATGGAATTTATCACTTTCTTGTGGAATAATATGACAAGAGAGATAAAGTGAGAAAAAAAAAAGGGGGGGAAGAACTGGGAATGTTGGTATGGATGGATTGTTGGGTGGGTGGATGGGTGGGTAAGTGGCTGAATAGACGGAAGTATGGATGGATGTGTGGATGAATAAATGGGTGGGTGGCTGGATGGAAAGATGGATGGATGGATGGATGGATAGATGGATGGACAGACTTAGATGGATGGATGGATAGGAAGATGGATGGATGGATGGATGGATGGATGGATGGATGGATGGATGGGTGGAAGTGAAGAAGAAATAACAGTGACATACTACTGGTATGTATGCCTAGTCCAGAGATGAACTTTGGATTAAAAATGGAGTGTGATGACTGAGCAGACTAGAGCAAAGGAAGAACTGCTCAATGTGAAAGAGGCAACTAATGAAGCTTCTGTCTTTTCTGCCCAGTCTAATACAAAACGTTTATGTGGATAGTGACTCTGAGTGCTGCATGTGAAATATTCTGTCAAAAACTTTTAGAATTTGGACCACAATGAAGTCTGCCTACCAGAGAGAATGACAGATGTATAGGAATCATAATACATGTACAGTGAATGAATTTAATATCTATCATTTAAAGGGTTTTGGGGCAAAATGGGACATATCCAAAATCGTGGTATAGAGAAAAATGACAATTTGTTCTCCATTAGTCAGTAATTTATCATTAAAAACTAGACTTTTCTGAAGACTTTCGTGAAGGGTAAGCTGCATTTGGTGAAAAGGAAAGTCCTTACCATGTAACATTATCACCATTCCCAGTATTGAGGGGTATAACTAAAAATTTTCAAAACTGGCATTTGTCGCATTTTGCCCCAAAACCCTTCGTTTCTTTTTGTGTTTGCATGGGTGAGTATGCATGATCTGGAAAAATGTGGGATTCTGTATGGGTAATAAGTGTGAATGTATGCATATAAATAAGAGTACCATATGCTTTTGTTCAATCTATTTTAAATTTATGTATTTTATTCTTGTGTGAAGTAAATGTATTTAGTTATATGTCGCTGAGTGGACGAACATATGTGCAGTGGATGTGCATAATTGTGAGTGGATATGTGAGTGCATATGTGTGTAGATGTGTTTGTGTACATGAGAGACAGAGAGAAGGAGAGAGAGAGAGAGAGAAAGTGTGTTTAATTCATCTTCACTAACTGAGTACTTGAACTTAGCACCACAGTAATGCAGAAAATAACGATAATAATTCTATCATCTGACATGATTTGGATCAATATTGTTGCTGCCACTTCATTTACTTGTCTTTATTTTCCATGTCATCTTACCTGATATCCAGATACAATGTTATGAGATAAATAGTTCCTATATCAGGAACAATGAAGATGATGGAATATGCTTGGAGTATTGTATATTATATAACAATTAACATTATATAACATCTTTGTTATCAGTGATCTTATAGAAATAACCCTCCTTCCCTAGTCAAGGTAGCCTAATAAGCTCAAAAGTTCAGAGGGAAGATGATGAAGAGACAAAACAGGGTCAAAGGTCAGCCACACTTCAGTTCTGTCTTAGTTTATGTCATTCTGTGAATACAAAACTACCATACTGTGAATGTATGTAACTCCTTCTGTCACTGTCAACTACCACCTGCCAATCATACAGACAACTTCATGCCACCAAAATATTCCGAGATATGTCTCTCAGTTTTACTTTGGAGAAGGAACGTAGGAGGCAACAAAACCTCTAACCATGAAACAATTTGTAGGCCTTCGTACCTGTTACCCATCTGTATGTCCATCTATCTGTTTGACTGTTTATCTGTCTGTCTGTTTGCCTGCCTGCCAGGCTGGATGTCTCTAGGTGTGCTTACCTGTCTTTTAGTCTCTAACTTCTCCTCTCTCCTTAGTCTTCCTATTTTTCTACCGTCATTTATTTCTCTTTCTCCCTTTTTATGATGAGAATGATGGAATGAAGCATATATACTTATGCTCAAGCTAACACCAATTTTTCGACAGATACAGTAAAGAAATCCTAAATGGCAGCAAAAGAGGAAAAAGTGGGTCAGGGTCTCTCTCTTACTCTCACTATCTCTCTCTCTCTATGACAATCATGGAAGTAATAAATCTACTGACAGCAAAGTAACAATCATTCCATCAGCATCCTGCTGTCTGGTACATCAACATGTTGTAAGGATCACAGATAGATATGTATAAAGGAACCAGAAACACAGAAGGCAGCTGCATGGTGAAAACTTCATCAGATATACCACTGCATCCTTCCATAAAGAATATCCTCCTCGCACTTGCAGCTGCCTAGGGTCAAGTGAGAAATCAAACAAATTTGTCACAAATCATAATACAAGTCTGACTGTGATCAGCTGGAAAATATTCCATTGTTGAAGTTTCAGATACTGTGAACATTCAACAGTAGTCCATGTTTGAGTGGCAGAGGAGACCTGATGAGGGCTTGAGGAAGTGAGGGCAAAGAGTGTCGAAAGGATCCAGCCTTGAATGCTGAAAGGCTCAATAGTCAATGCCAGAATGACTGAGGTGACATCAGCCTGACATAATGAGAGTTTGGAAAAATGAGCAGTCTGATGTTGATCCACCCTTCGGAGAGGAATTGTCATAGTGGCAGACTGATCCACAAGCAACAATGAAATGAGCACAGTATTTATTGCAAACTGATCCAAGGGCCAGTTTGGGCAAAAGTTGACAAGCCAGAAAACAAAGTAGCTTCAAGACGAGCAATACGGAGTTGTTTTTATTCAATTATCAACAGACAGATTCTCCCTGCTGGCTTGCTGGGTTTGGTGGGACTGTGGACTTTTCTGATCCATTTGAGTTGATCTTCTCACTCTCTCCATTGACCAGTTTTGAGTCTGCTGAGTTGACGTTGGATGGCACATTTGATTTTATCTTGCCAGTAGATTTCTGACTTTCATTTCTTCTAACTGTTGTCGTGGTCTTCCTCAGCTTGAAGCCTTTACGGATATCTGCCAACAAGTTGTCAATGATACATCCATCCTCCTCTTGTGGACTCTTAGGCTCTTTGTCTGTTAAAAAAAAAAATGAAAATCAAAGGTGAAACATTTGTTTCATAAGGTTCACAAGCTACAAGTTCTTTTTTTTTTATTGTCAGAGAAGTCTGAAGATCTGTGGTCATCATGGGTAAACAATCTTAGATCTAATTCACCAAGTATGTAGAACTTTTTATATCTTTACAACTCAGTTTGACCTACTTTCTACGTCAGCGTAAGAACTGATTTTTCATAATACAACTTGGAAATGCAGACATTTCATTCTCCCTTCTTTGTATCTGCTTATTTTGTTTGTTGGTCTAGCTGAACACTAAAATATATACTGAATACAGCAACTAATGCATGTAAGAAATGACAACATTCAGACCTGAAATTCTTTCAAATTTATGTTAACTGACTGTTTCTTTTTTAATATTTCAAAGTCAAAAACAATACAAGCGACAGAATACGTTTGAAACTTTGATGAATTAAAGACACACATCACATTTGGCTAAGCATTATGAAAATCTTCTGTATCCATGAATCTGCTCTCAATGTAATCTGTTACTTCAACAGAACTGAGATTCATTCATGCTACTACGAGAAAGGAGTGGGTCAGTTTCTGACCAGAACATTTCAATATATACATGCTGTTTGAGACATCAGTATTTTCAGGAGACCGTAACACCCAGAGCTGATAATGACATATTTGGTTGCTCAGAGTTACTTATTGACTCTGATGATAACATCATGATATTGGCAAACTAGATCTACATCTTCTAGCTTGTCCTATAGAACAACACATGCTTTATGAGAAGTTAATGCAGGTTGCCATGCAAACTCTTAACAATATCACTGTAAAGAGGCAAAATGACAGTTGTGTAATATATGAAAATGCTTTTTGAACTGACTGACAAGAAACACTGGCAGAATCTACATCAAGTAACATGCCCTATAAATTGACCACTGATGTTATATACATCAGTAACTAATCTAATCCCAGAAGATACATGTCATTATCCCAGATGAGTTTATGTACAAACACATAAGACCTGTACATGTCATACTGTCACTGCACTACCATGGTATCATAAGTCAGACTTGTGCCAAAATACAGCTGATGAATCATTGCATTTCTGAACATGAGAGCTATCAAATAATTTCATTAAAAAAGAAATGTGCCAAAAGAATTAAGTACTAACTCAACAGAATCATAATCACAAAACTCATCAAATGACAAGTGGCACAGACAATCTTCCTCATATTTCAGTAATTCAGAAAATGAACTATGTTATTTTAGTAGCACAGTGACAATGTGATCTGTGAGCATAAGACTTTCATATATGCATACATTTTTCTCTACTTCCATTATCTCACATCATACTTTTCTGTATCTGTCAAACTTGTAATGTTTGTCATACTGCTAGTTGTTTCTGAATCATTGCACCAATAAAATATAAAACTACCACCACAGATCACCTTCTGGCTGGCATGAGAAATATCTCTCTATATATAGCATTGAACAGAACATTAATAATAATTGTTGTCAGCAGTCATAAACAGATCTAACTCACACTGCTGGATCTGGTACGAAATGGAAACATCCATCAACATGTGTTTGCCAGGTGACAGTGACAGTGACAGCATGCAAAGTTAATTTAACATGCACTCACATATTATGATCTGAAGGTTTTCGCTGACAAAACTTTAACATCTACTGGTATAAGTTCATTAATGGCAATTCTTGGAAAATGTCTTTGTCTTACTAATTTATTCATTTTGACTAACAGAAAAATGCTCAGTACTTAAATTAGTGAGCAATAAGTTGGTGGTTCTTTACTCTTCAGATGTAATCCTGTAACATCAGATAGATGTTGTTTGGTCTCCACATCACACAAATAGGAAATGCTTGCTGTCAAACCACAAAGACTAATCAGCATAATTTGTATTTTCCTGGCAAATCTGAGTACATTTTGTAGAAATAAAACAGATAAAGCCATGTAATTACATATTTACATAACAAATGTGATGGTGACTGGCTGATTTTGGAGACAAAAAAAAACTGCTTTAAAAAGTCAAATTCAATTCAAAATTCATCATTCAAACAAAATGTAAACAAGCATCAGCCTTTATAAAACAGGTCTGTGAAATATATGTAGATTAGAAATAACCTGTCAGCCACATGCTTGTGTTATTGAAAAAGAGCGTTCATAAAGTCACTGGCTTCTAGAAAACAACAATTGATCAGGCAGGAATTTTTCATTCTTGACAGGAGAGAAAGCTAGAAAGTGCTTTCAGTGTGGATGAAAAGAAATCCAAAACTCCATTGATAGGGAAGATGAAGAGAAAGCCAATGCCCAGACTATGATATAATATTTCAGCTATTGTTCATTCTTGATGAAGCGTATCACAAGGACTGTCGCCTACTGAATTTCTGGACTCCCCAGCTGCGCGTTGGTCCATTTCGGTTTAGAGGTGGAGCTGCTGTAACAGAAAATTATGTTATGGAGGAAAAATGTATTTCTTCACTCTCATCTGATAATCATGATCAGTAAAATTAAAGTTCAACCTAGCATTTTATTTATTCATGCACCGGTGTATGCAATCTCAGGCCAAAACTTGATGCACACAGGTGGCTGTATACTAAAAATCTAATAATATGAAGAACTGGTTCAGACTTTCATTAGAGATACTGTTCTATTATTCCACGGTGTCAGATTTAGTGGCTGATTATTTCTTACCAGAATGAGGTGGAATGACCCCATTCATGGACAATATTGCTCATAAAACTCAACAAATAAGAACGAAAAGTTCAGAAAGGCATGCTCCAGAGATGAGTGAGTATTGTAATCCTTGGCTGAATGCCATTTGGTCAGACATCATTGTTTTTTAATAGCACTTCTTGAAACATTCTTTGTGAATGCATACAAATCCCAGAGGTGAGAATTGTTGTTCAACTGGAAAAATCAGCATTTAAATGCTTTGCCCCAAACAAGAAGTTTTTGTTCGGTATTTGATTCAGATAATTCAACATCAACACAGATACTTCCAGTGTTGTTACTTAAAAAGAAAATTGTGCTTTAAGATATGTATTACACTTTATTAACATATCTTAATTTGAGATGGGGGGTTTGCTTGGTAGCTGCAAAACATCTTTTTAATGTAACAATCATGTCCTAAAGCAATATGACTTTTTCTCTTTTCTTATATATAATAAAACCCACTGTTTTGTTTAAGCTGTAGAAACATATATAGTTTCATGATACAAGATATTAAAGACAAAATATTTGTCACTCCTTTCCTGTGAAACAATGTATGAAATGCCAGACTTCATGTATGCCTTAGTGTACAGAATCTATTCATTCACAGTTGTTTCTCATAGTTTTTACACCTCAACCCATTCACCTTGGACTTATGTAACCATATGTGACATCTGTCATACTAACATTTGAGTTGGATGACAACTGATTCTTAGTCAATCAAAGCTGTGATTCTAACTGTCATATTTCGTTAATGAAATACAAGTAGTTAGGGTTTTAGATTTATAAAACTAACAAAAATGAGAGAAATGCTAATGATTTATAGTATTAGTGGTCTAACAATGGGCCACTGAAACAGCTACAATCCATTCCCTGACCATACTGACATAAATGTTTTTCAAAGGAAGAATGGACACACATAGAAATGCAAATCACATAAGTATGAAGTACATAAAAGAAGAAGAAATGGGGGATGACAACATACGACAGTGGACGGGTCTGGCGCTTAATGACACCTTGAGAAAGGCAGAGAACAAGGAGGAATGGCGGAAGCTGGTTGTTAGATCTTCTAAGGTGCCCTAAAGAACAACTGGTCTCCAAGGCAATGAATGAATGAATGAATGAAATGAATGGGTACATATGAGCAAAGAATGAATGGCATTGACAAAGGAGTTGGAAAACATTTTGTTGCATGCCTTGATGTAATCTTGAGGGATTTGTCAAATTTTTCACCGGGCAGTAATGTTTACCCAGTGATTCTTTATACTTACTTGATTTGTTAGCCTTCATGGCTTCATTTTCCTTCCGACGTTTTTCGGCTCTTTCCTCTTGGATTTTGCGTTGCTCATTTTCCTAGAGAGAAGATTCATTTACATGACAATGACAGGCAATAAAGTTCTTCCCAAATTCTTTTCACATTCCTTATTAGATGATTCAGTAAATCACAAAATTACAACAATAGAATAATGAACATAATAAAAAAAAAAAAAATCCCTTAAGTGAGAAGAATGCTGGAATTACTTCACAACAGTTTACTATCAATTTCTCAAAACAACCTAACCAATCAATTTTGAAGTTTGTTCTATTATCATGTTTGATTTCTTTGAGTAACAGTCCCAGTTTCTTGACTTTTTTCCTATCCATAGACAAGAATGTAGAACAAATCATTGCATTTATTCACATTAATGGGACATAGATTAAAGGAGTAGTTTAGAATGTTTTCACAAGTATATCCTAAACATGATATCTCTCTCCTCTATGTGAAGTCTGAGATCTGTGCATGTACGAACTTCTAATATGATGAATGGCAAAATAACTTACAGAATGGGTTGTGCTAGTTTTCAATCCACAACTAGAGTTGCCAAGATATATCACAAAAAAAAAAAAAAAACCCCACATAGAGCTTCTCACCTTCTGACACTGTTTGACTTTCTGGCAGAAAATGTTGAAGTTGTTCAAACATTCCTCCAACTTGAAAGTTTTCTCAGGTTCACAGAAGTGGGCAGCCAACTTAATGGTCAGTTCTTTGATTTCTTCCAGCTTGCCTTGTACCACATTGATCTCATTCTCTGCTTCCTAGCACAGGCACATGGGGAAGAATTTACATACTATCAAAGTCGTGTCACCAATTTGCAAAACATTTATCATAAAACAACAAATGTAGGCATTAAACACTGGCAACGTTTTCCATAGTATCATTGCCAGACCATAGTGTATGCCATCAATGAAGCTTTCTTAACACACTAAAAATGTTTCTGCTACAGACAACTGGAAAACATTTTATACAAAGCTGTGAAAATTTATGAACAGCATATGATGAAAATTCCTTTCATTATTTCACCAAATCTAACAAGGTGACAGAGACAGCAATGAGCTGAGAGTTTGTGATCACTGATTTATTTCATGAGGAAAGCAATTCAAACAAAGCAATAACTTAATTTGTATTTCCTCTGTTTTGCATTTTTAATTGAAATGGTTTCAACTCAGACAAAGTATAAAATGCTGCATGAATTATTGTTAGATTCATTTTTTCAAACATGCAACACTTGCTTGGTCCCTTAACTCTCTACCGTCTTATAGGGAAGGGAGGGGGAGGTGTTGCAGGGTGGGCTTCAAAACTTATCCCTAATGTCACTCAAATCTGTACACCAATTATGGCTTTTTTTCTTTTCATATTTAAAACAATACTCATCCATGGATTGCAAACTATATGCACAAACCTGAATATATATGAAAATAGTTCACTGAATAATGCCTCCTATAATATATTTTTGAAACCAAATCAAATCTCTGGAAAAATAAGAAAGATTACAGATTCATGTGATATGACAAAGACTATGAAGCAAACATATGGTGACAGCGCAAGAAGAATTTCACAGCCTCAGTCAATGACCAACCTTTATAAAGTCAGCAAAGTACTCTTGAATGTCATTTTCACTGGAGGCCACCTGAGATTTGAGCTGCTTGATATTAGTTGTCAACCCTCGTGTCTCAGATGCCAAGTTATCCACTGTCAGTCTGAGGATGAAATTGCGGGGGCTTTCAACAAAACGTTTGTAGAGCATCACTCCAAAATGCAGCAAAATCAATGAGGTATTTCTGCAAGTGACTGTGAAAGTTGAGCAAATGGCACTTAAAGGAGTCTTACAGCATACAAAATTTTAGGTGATGGTATATACTGTGTGCCGGTTTGCTCAAAGTCAATCACTTGGTAGAACTACCCCATTTCAAGTGATAAAGTAGTTTTCCTCTGCTTTACCCCCAGCCGACAAAATTATAAAAGTTGTATGGCAGATGTAGGTCAATTTTACAATTTCTTATTACTAAAGCATTCTCTCTTGTGCAAAAAAAAAAAAAAAAACTATTCTCAAATTGCTCAAAGACTCAGAATTCAAAAATCTTCTTTTTTCACTAAAACTTTTGGCTAATTTTTCTTCAGAGAACACTAGTCATCAGTTGCAAAATATATCTTGCTATATTTAAGAAGACGAATACATGACTGAGGCTGATATTCATTCCATGAAAGTGTTCGTGTCAAACAGAGAAACACTCTCCTTGCTCATAATTTTCATTCTAAACTTTCACGTGATTGTCTTCCAATTTTCTTTACATTGCCACTGCCCTATGACAATTTTAATGGCATAATTTAGACCTGTGCCAAAATGTATCTGGTATGTCATGACATTCTTCAGCATGGGAGTTATCAGTAAACACTGTCAAAACAGAAATGCACTAACAAAATTTCTAACGTATTAATTCAATACGATCATAACGACATAACACATCAAACATCTTGTGCTAAAAAAACAAAATTTTCTCCATATCTCCAAAGTGCTGAAAAGAACATATGTCATGATAGTACAGTAGTGATGATGTGGATATATTTTGTTTTCCACATGATAATTTTCAATTACAATGTAAAGAAAAACCTTAAAAGAGTGCAAAATCTAGTGTAAACTGCTCCAGTATAATTATTGAATTTGTCAGCCTCATTAATGAGTAGGCTACATTGATTATGTTGTCTACCTGCTGGCCTCTGTCAGAATCTGGGACAATTCGTCAGCAAAGCTCAGAATCTCATCCTGCTCTTTCTCAGCCTCTCCCACCAGATAGTGTAAAAGTGTGACTCTCGGTTTGTTTGCTCGTGTGTCCATCAACTTGTTCAGCGATGCGATCTTAAAGCCAAGAGCATTGCCTGCATAGCCTCCCTTTAAAATAAAAAATCAGACTGTCAGACTATGAAACAAAAATTTGTGGGCATCATCATTGCATACATGCGTTAATCTTATGACTGTGGTGTTAAAAAATAAACAAGGTTCAGAAAAATCACACCTATGATGATGTCCATTGGCAAAAATACAATTTCCTGCAGTTAGACGAATTTTTCACCCTTCTATAGCTGACAGAGAATTTATCACAAAACAGAAAACATATTGCACAAGGAATCCAAGCCATGATATGCATAAAAGTGAATGTGAATGTTTGCAGACACAAGATGGTTTCCATTTTCCTTTATGTCCATTCAAAGACCACAAATACGGATGACAGAGTATGTAAAAATAAGATTTGTTATCCATGGGAAAAGTTATGGCTATACTGCAATAAGAAAATTTGCCAACAAAATGGTGGCCTACATTATTATTATTATTATTTTTTTATTTTTTAAAAATCTGGAATGATTCAAAAACTTACAGCATTAATAAAGTTGCCGGCATGAAGGACATATCTCAGAAAACCTTTGAGTGAGGTGTTGTCCATTACTTTGTTGCAAGCTGTGATCACAATGTCAACATTGGGTTGAAGAGAGTCCATGGCAGTGCGGAAATCATCCTTCAGCACCATGCCCTCCACCTGGAAAATCAGTCAGGTGATTAACATATTGGTAAAATCACACATCATCAGCTAATCTGACAGAAATTTTCATTACTTGGGTGTAATCAAACAACACTTAGAAGAATTCATAGCAAGACAAGATTGTTGCTGTCTGGTGTCACAGTCTGATGAGGATGACCTTCTTATATACGGGATATTTTCACTGAATAAAGAACATCTAACTTCTTTAGTGTGACATCTACTGAGATAATCAATACAACAAAGTAGTAATACTTCTCAGACATTCAATGTATATTATGACTGTGGAGTAATGGAGTGTTGTGGACCACATTTGTTAAGGGATACCTTTTAACAAATGAAGTTTTCATGTAATGGGATAATATCTAAGAGGAATCAAACAGAAAAGAAAAGTGTCACATCCTTTACGTTGAGAATAACTTTAGAGCAAAAAGCAATCCTCAGCATATTCTGTGGATACTTGAGATTTTGTGGGCTTGTCGTATATCAATTTCTCTCCCAAAAGCTAACTTTTCAAATATGACGTAATTTCTTTCCATGAACTCCCAGATACTGTTATACAGTAACACCCATAGGATTAAGGACACACAAAAAAAGAGAACAAAAAAGAGTAGATTTTCGTGCCTTTCTAGTGAGACAATGAGAGCTCAGTCACTTACCCTGATCTTATATCCAGATAGGGCAGTCAACTGCTCGTAAAACTTTTCTGCGTTACCAAGTTTGCTATGATCTCCATCATAATTCTTGATCATCTCTACCTGCAAGGACAACAAAAGGCTGTGACAAAGTCTGTGGCTTATATTCCACTAACTGTTCCCATCTTCCTTCACAGGATTCTAAACTGAGACTTCATAGCCATTTTAATCTTTCTGAATGTAAATTAAGATGATAAAACCGGGAAAAGCGATAGTTCATGAAAGTATGAACAAATTGGTTTAATATGCCTGTAGTAGCTTCATTATAACTGGGTCAAAATATTAAACATTTCCAAGCAGAAGTTCACAATATCACTATCACAGCACTCTTTCATAGTAAATTTAAAAACAGCTATTCCAGGTTATAATAAAATCAAGAGCTATAAAGTATTCAGTATGTTACTGCTGATCATTACTACTGATGTAGCTCACAGTACTAATTTCTACAATATAAGTATTTATACTTACTATTGAATATGTTTTAGACAATGATCCAGTGTCGTATGTTACTCTTCACATACTTCAGGATGAATTCATAACTCTATTTCAGTATTACACATAAACGTGATACAGTCCACAGAGATAATGCATTATAAATTAGTTATCTACACTGCTGAAGGCTGATTCCATAATATATATCAATATAATAATTCATCTGCTTTTAAATCATTTACATTGGACACATGTTACATTCAGTAAGTTAAATGAAGAGCACAAACACATGTTTGTTAAACAGAGCACAAAACTGGACACATGCATGTATTTATATACTAAGAAGCGATTAATTTACTTTAATTTGGCACTTGTTTTTTCATCACAACTTGGCAGTGATCTCAGCTACAAGTTTCCAGCTACCTCTGTCATATGCTTATCATTATTATAAAAAACAGCAAGAGTTGTGGCTGACCTCATCTTTCTCTGGCAAGATCTTGCACAGACCCCTGAGTCTCTCTGCTCCAATCTTCTTGCAGTCCCCATCTTTGATCATCTGCACAATCTCCTCATGGCTAGCCTTGAACTGCTTGAGGAAGATGTTGGCATTCATGCTGCGCTTCATGTCCAGCAGGTTCACCTAGCATTAAGCAGACAGAACAGACAGAGACATATCAGCTGTATTATACACATTACTGACTAGATGTCTCTGTTGATGTTGTCATCATCAAAGATGTCATGGCCATAAATGTTGCTACAAGCCTATGTGACAGAACTAGCATGAATGTTGTTAATTTTCAAATTAAAGCAAAGAGTAAGTACAAAAAAGTCACAAAAGCAGTACATGTTAACCTAACAGTGGATACAAAAAAAGTCACAAAAGCCATACATGTTAATCTTTTTGACATCACTGCTACAGATGAAACCAACGGAGATATTAATTAAGCCTACAATGTCAATACCGGATGTAACAAAACTTGCCATGGAGATGTTTTCACTCTCTCTAACAACTGGGATGAAATGGTACAATTTGAAAGATATTTCAGTCTGTCATATATTTCAGTCTGTCCATATAACACATTCAATCAGTCATTTCAGATTCCTTTTCTCATTTCAGTATATTATTCAGGAGAGAGAGAATGATAAACTCAAATAGACAACATGGTATTTTGTTGTGAAGCTGACTGACTCAAAACATGAATTAGGCAAATTCCTTTTGTATTCTTTTCTAGCCAATGACTTGTGATTTTCTTTGTCTTTGATATTTGAATGATAAATCTGGTTACAGAAAAACATCAAAATACCACAGCAGTCATACTGTTTTTCTTACTCTCAGATATGCAAACTGCCTCAGAATGTGACACAATTAGAAGCAAAACTTACCTCAGTGGGGGTTTTCACCTTGGCTGGTTCATCTTTCTTTGACTTATCCACAGTTTTCTGACAGAAAAGCTGCTCGATGAGGTCGTACTTCACTGCCACTGGGTCGTCCATCTCTAGTACCTCCTTCCACACATTGTCTTCCCCTGGACAGACAGACAGACACACAAACAGACAACATGATAGACACTGGATCTCAAAGGCCACAATATGGGATTTTGCCTTCATATATATTAATGCTTGGAATGAGATTGCCACAGAGAAATCTGTTAAAGATAATAAAATTATAACTTCATTATACGTATGTCATGGGAGTTATTGAGTCAATTAAAAAATAATCTCCTCAATTTCATACATATGTGTATATAGTGGGTGCCTGTAAAACAAGAGTCCAAAACAGCAAAACTGACAGATATAGTAAATTTACAAAGTCTGAGAGTTTCCCAAGACTCATTTTACAAGGAGCATGTCAGGGATGGAGAAAAAGGGGCAGGCAGTGGAATACATGACTGAATGTCTAAGCAGAGAAACTTATGATGAAATGCAGGAATTAAGAATAGGGTAAACAGACAGAGACCACTCCTGGCATAGGGAAACATGATGAGGGAACTTTAAACATTACTCTCTTGGCAATAATAATGTCTTTGAATGACCTTTGAGTTATCAGCAGAAAAAACACAAAAAAAAACTGCTAGCAGACCAAAAACAATGACACAGATCTTGTATGTTTCTTTGTGCTGGGATTTTATGGCACATGGGTGTGATTACGGCTATTTTGTGCCTGGCACTGTGAATAGAGTTACATATCAAAAAGGTTGATCAAAATATAAATACAGTCTAATATCATATGGAGGATGTGTTTACAAGTTATAAAAGGATTATCAAAGTGTTTATAAAAATTTGGATCATCAAAGCTTGGACAAATAATCATGAATAAAGAAAAGAATAATTCTCATTCTCTCATGGACATCTAGAGACCTCGGGCCCTCAGAGAATCCAATGACTATCTAAGGAATGGAAATGCATTACAGTCTGAAGTTGATTTTCTTGTTCTTTATTTTTTTTCCTAATGTTATGCAACCAGCCATACTTTCAAGGCAACTCTTGTGCTATCTATTCCTTCAAGTTTCTAGAAAGAAAAAAATATGCATATAAAACTGCATGCAAAGTCTAGTTTCATCTTTACTAAAGCATAAGGAATGTAATAAAAAACTAAACCTTTGTCTTTTAATTTGACTCTGATAATTGAGAGCCATCTGGTTTTCCACTTCTTCATCTACTTCAGCAAACCTGCTAAAACTGTTTGTAATGTAAAGTATATTTGTAGTTGTCACTTAGTACTTACTGCTCAAAGACTGTGCTGGAATTTTGGACCAGTTGAAAGTTTTCATCTTATGCTTGGGCTTGGGACAAGAGATGGGATGGAGGGCTGGTACCTGTGGTTGGAAGCCCATACCAAAGCCAGGGGGGGGAGGAGGTCCTCCCATACCAGGAGGTGGGGGTGGTGGGGGTGGTCCTGTGCCAGGCAAGGGTGGGGGAGGAGGGGGACCACTCATACCAGGCAATGGGGGAGGGGGAGGTGGGGGTGGGGCACCTCCAGGCATGCCAGGCAGTGGAGGTGGAGGAGGTGGTGGTGGTGGTGCTCCTGGCATCACCATGCCTGGCAGTGGTGGTGCTGGAGGTGGTGGTGGTGGTGCTGCTGTTGTTTCTGACCCTGGCAATGGTGGTGCTGGAGGAGGTGGTGGAGGGTTGGGAGCTGAGCTGCTGGAAGACACTGCTGCAGAATGCACCACATCAACGCCATTTAAAAACGGTGGTAGAGGCGGTGGTGGTGGTGGTGGTGGTGGAGCGGCAGAATTTGTCACTGAGGTGCCAACATCACCATTTGCAAATGTTCTTTCTCCTGAGGACGGTGAGATCACACTGTTTGGCGATTCGTTGTCTGTGTGCTTGGCTGGTGATGAGGCTGGCAACAGCTCTGGCCCTGTTTGGACACCAGAATCTTTCATGGCAGATGAGTGTCCGGCACTGCCACCTGGAGATGTGCGCAGCTTGTCTAACAACAGCCTGTCCAGGGATGAGGAGTCTGGAAATTTTTTGTCATCATCCAGGAGGCTGGCAGTCTGAGCAGCGTGTTCCATTAGTTCCCACTGACAATCACTGTATTGACAGACAATTAATTGTTTAGCCAAGCTGTCATTTGTATATCATCTGCTCTTATAAGAGCATGAAAATGACATTGTCAGAACATAATTAGACAGACTAATTTGACATGATATTGCAGTGATGCTTACTTATGATTGTGCCCATTTCCAGTTTAATTCCCAAAGTGATAATGAGACTGATGTATGTAATGATAATTTTAAAAAAGGTGAATAAATAATGAGTACTATGAAAAAATAATTTTACCTTATAATAAATATAAGAAAAAAAGTAATAACACCAATGTCTACTGTATTGTTGATCACCTCCCTTATAAACAATACTGCAAATGAAAAAATATGATTGATGTGCTGTGAGGCAATTCAGAAAACGGTCCAAATATTTCATTAACCAACATTTTACAGAATGGCCAATTATGACACAGGTTAACATCATTTGTTTAAAAAAGGATAAATATAAGTGACTACAAAATCCAGTTCAAACATTTGGTTACTAGTTACAATAATATTATTGCACTCTGAAAAAAGCTCCAATTTGTTTTTCTTTCATATAACCCTTGTTATAGATTTTGCACATAGCCATTTCAAAAGAAAAGCTTTATAAAAGGCAAGTACTACTAGAACCTTAACATGCAGTAGATTACCTGTAGTTTGGACAATCATTTTATATCTGCATCAAATCAAAGTGTACAGAAAACCAAAAGAAACTTTTGTTTCCTTTTTTTTTTTCCTTTCCTGCTCCTAACCTTTATGTCACGCTTTCAACTACAATGATATCTCACACACAATTCCCTCTAAGCCACCCTCGGGCTGCCAGATGATCAGTTACCTGATGTTTGTGTCAGGATCTATCTGCAGCAAGGTCTGGAGAATGGTCAGGAACTTGTCAGATAAAGGAGTGTTGTATACCTGGCAGAACAGAAGGTCAGACTCTTTCATATCACATCAGTTATATCATGAGCTTATCACAGTGTGAATTTTGAGAATTTTTTTTTTGGCTCAGTATTCTATTGGCAATAAATAATCAACATAGCTGGAAGGTTCTCATTTCTGATAATATCATAAATTCCAGACTGCACTGATTCCTATGTATATTAGTGCATATGACACAAAAGGATGAGACAGGGTGAGGAAAATGAAGATGAGATGAGAAAAGTTCTTAAAAACTATTTTATAAACAGACTGTTCCTCTAAACAGTTAAGCTGACAGTTACAAGAGCTCTTTCATTACCAATAAAGAGAGTAAAAAAAAACCAACTGTTATGATGATGTAATAACTAAGAATAATCTACGACTACCTAAACAAACAAAAAAAAAAAAACAAACAAAAACTAGCAAACAAAAAACACACACACACAAATGATCAACTTAATGGGGTTAACAAGTTCAAGAGAAGGCAGTAAAAAGAAAGGTACCTTCTTGTAGACGACTTCAAACAGTTGCTGGTGGTCGGTGATGTCGATGTTGTCAGAGAAACAAGCAGCCAGTTCCTCGTCATCGTCATGCTTGAAGTCATCAAAGACGTCACACTGGATGTCCAGTTCTTTGTCATTCTCGTTGCGTAGATTGGGGATAATGTCCAACAGGTTCAGGCCTGGACAGAAGCCAAGAAAATACAAATACAATATGACCCATGTATAAGGATTCAGAACCTGGTCCTGAGGTATCCAGTGGCCATCTGATCAAGGTCTAGCTTGTCATACTTTGTACTGGAATTTCCGTGCTGAACAGCACGCGAGTATCGACAAGTATTCGCATTCTATTACCTTAGGGCATGAACTTCTATGTCTTGAAAATGAATATCTGTGTCCTCATAGAGACGTTGACACTCCTGCATGTTCTAAAGACATTTCTCTTTTTTAGAATTAGCACGCAGAGGTCTACGCTGGCGGAAAAAACAGGCTTGACATTTCGATTTTTATCTATCTTCGAGCCTTTTGCCCCAGTGAGGTGGCCAGAATATGACGATTTCTTTTTTTTTTTTTTTGGCCAGCCATTTTCTTTCAGCTTGTGCTCCCGTCTATATATATATGTATATATATAAATGAAAATAAAAAGAAGAGAGACCAAACAAAAACAAAAAGACAAAAACAATGACAAAACAATTGAGAATAAATAAAATAATAATGAAAGGATTAATAAACTCTAAATCAACTTTTCAAAAAAGCAAAACAACAACAACAACAACAAAAAAATCCTTAATAGTTCCGGTCAGTCAGTGAGGAAAAAAATCTGAGGTTCTGCTTCCCACGGATTTACAAAGCACTCCGTAACACCTGTAGTTACCACAGAGCATCTGAATAACATATGTTCAAGAGTTCTCAACGATCCTGGCTCCTGTGATGACCCATGATTTGGGCTTTCATGATGAAGTCCTTATCTACTGACATTTATGCATGCAGTTTACAAACGCCTTGATGTGTTTCAGGGTTTTCCGGAGTGTCTACGTCTATAAAAAGACCAGCTCTAGAAATATCAAGTGGCATATCCGGTAACAGATTTGATTATTGAATTATGCACGTGAATTTCTTTTCCAATCGGCATTCGAAGGTTTACCAAAGCCCCGATGTTGTGTTTCTTTAATGATAATTATTAAATAATCTATTGTTTTTATTTATTATTTATTATTACTACTACTATTATTACTATTATCAATTTAGCATTTATATAGCGCCTATTCCCGCACAAGCTTTGAGCGCTTTGCAAGCTATTGAAGTCTTAATTGTCATCATTTAAAACTGAATCAATGATATCAAAGAAACCCTCATACATTTACTCAGGAAGTTTCTAATTACGAGTTTTGAGCTAAACATCAATCAAAACAACAACAACAACAACAACAACAATAACAACAAAAACTACAACAGTAACAGACGCATAACAATAACTGCAAATTTCAAGAAGTTGTCGGCGTTTCTGTGATACTGTCACTGGCAGATATAAAAACCTGTTGCTGTTGCCATTTTTTTTTTTTTTTTGAAATGGTATCTGATTCGAGCCGAAATTTAAGACATAGCAAACAGTAGAGGAAAGGGTACAGTATTTATTTGCTTTTCAACCTGCAGGGGATGGTTAAGGAAGGAAAAGTCAAGGGTGTGGTTTCATGTGAGAATGTATGCTTTTCTATTAAAATTAACAACGTGTTTTGCTTTAGAGCTACTGTTTTAGTTTTCTCTTATCTTGTAGGTCCAACATAGGTTACTTAATTAATATCAAAATCATTCTTGTTAATTCAGTAATCCTAGTGTGTTTTGATCAATACCCATATAGCTGATCTCCATTAATCATTTCGCTCACATTCCCTCATGCACAGTATTAGTAACTCACCCACGAACTCATTCCTGATTCTGTTTCTCTCGTACAGATCGTCGGACGAGCAGAGGATGCAGTTGATGAAAGCCATGAGTGAGGTCTTGTAGGGCGTCATCTCGCACGTCTTCAGCTCATTGATGATCAAGGAGAAGCGATAGCGCATCTGTCGCATGTTCTGAGGGTCAAATGAGATCAGGTCAGATCAGCACAAAGTCAAAGAAAGGTCAAGGTTAGGTCAGGGAAAGGTCAATGCAGAATCAGGGAAAGATCAAGGGAGGGTCATAGCATGATCAAGGCCAGGGTTAAAGAGAGGTCAAGATCAATTCAGAGAAACGCCAAGCACGGGATAAGGAAAGGTCATTGCAAGATATTTATCGTTCGATGAAAGGCCAGCCAGCAAGGAAATTGTCATTAAAAATAATGATGATGATCATATAAACACAATACTAAATTATTATTCCCCTTTTATTTCCTCACCTATACATGCGCTAAAAATAATTTAGGTAAAATGGAACCCGCAGATGAGAGGTGATCTGTCTGTAGATGATGACTTTGGAATTACAAACAATCAAGAAAGAACTTTATATTTTCAAAGAAATTCTCTATCAAAATACTATGTCTTCCGCAGCTCACAAGGGTGGTCAAATGTAGCATGATACTGAGGATGAATTGATTAAACAACCGCCGAAAAAGTTTGTACATTTCGGGGCAGTTTGTATACGTCGGTGTGTTTTCATATTTCAGTATTCTGTCTGACTATATTATTATACTGCTTGCTAACACTGACATATTAAGTTGCGGAGACTGACGATTTTTTATTAACTATTCAAGATACTTGTGTAAAAAAAAAACAACAAAAAACGTTGATGACGATGACGATGATAATGTTGGTGTCAAAATTAGAAAATGTTGCTTCTTTCATTATTTAATATTATATTGATATATTGTTCAATTCTTTAAAATTTCGATTTTTGATTATTAAGGCGGTATACCTCGATCTGTGCTGGTGTACCAGAATTTCAAATGAATCAAATTTCAGTAAATTTCATGGCATCAGGCAGACCTTTTACCCTCTTTCCATCGCCAGATTCCCCCTCCCCCATCCATACCTCCCCCCCCCCCTCGCAGTTCTTATGAGTATGTTGTAGTCCAGCGTCATGTTTTACATTCTCAAAGCCATAAATATGAAAATACAGGACATGGTGAAATCAGGCTCTCGTCAGATTTTGAGCATACGGAGTTATTAGTAACATCGTAGAGATTATTCATTTCCCTTTCAGTGTGTGAACAATTTATTGTTCTACCTTAAGTAGAAGTCAAGATGTTGGCACTAAAAGAGGATGGGGGTGACCTGTTGCTGCAGCTGAATTTAGTGAGAAAATGGCCAAGCACTTTAGTAAATTCTTCTTAATCCTTGTTAGGCCATGCCACTGAATTACAATTTTTGCCGTTTCACTCAATCTATTTCAGTAAATTTAACTCTGAAATGCATTTTTAGATAGAGAGAAAGGCTTGGTTAAAAAAACAAAAAGGTATAAAAAAAATTCATTCACCGTTGAAAAACACGGGATTTCTCCGGTCGGCTCAGTTTGACAAGCGTCTGATTTCACCGTCTAGCGTCTCATATGGGCTTGCCGAGCGGAAAGGGGAAGTAATGGGAGGAAGAAGGGAGGGAAATTTGGGGGGAGGGGGGGGGGGAGAATCGCTTGCTGGGGTTGCGTCTGTTATTGCGCTACTCAGTTTTCAGGTGCGTCAAGCGGTAACCCATTCCGCCCGTGAGCCTTGACAACTTGATCGATTTCTTGGAAAAACTTTCCATCGAGCTCGTCCTTAAAACTGTATTCTGTTTTTTTCTTCCCCCTGCACTTTCTTCTGTCTGCCTGTCTGTCTGTCTGTCTGTCTGTCTGTCTCTCTCTCTCTCTCTCTCCTGCCATGCCTCTTTCGTCTCAAACCAAAGAGATTTCATTTCTTTTTTGACTTCACCTAGTGATGATAACGACGATGATGAGGATAGCGATGATATCTCTGATGTTATGATGAAGGAGATGACAATATTGACTTTCAATAACTAGTAATGCTCAATATTGTATAGGCCTATGTTTAGTGGGTGAATCCCAAGAAATGCTCATGCCTACAAACATTCTCAAAATATGCAAATTGCCTCATATTCCATCCCAACAAATTCAATTATATGTGCATGCACGACACAATGAGGTATTTCGAGAAAAATCACATGACCGAGGATTTTCGCTCACACGCTGATTTGTTTACTTGCTCTGCG
>JBCAUA010109725.1:0-18135 GCA_038406235.1 Peronia verruculata
CATATCCTTTGGTTCCTGAACCACATACAATTGAAGATGACCGTGAATCCCTCTCACTCAATGTGTGCTGTACTATTTGAATTTAAGTACTTAAGGAATACGCTTTAAATGGTTCTCTGACTTTGTCATTGTATCTCTTATGGTTTCTTAGTTTCATCCAGTTGACGATAACTGCAAAGGCTCTTTCGGGTTGTTCATTTAAAGGATTATTTCCCTTTAAGAGAGTATCAAATTAAGTTGCTCGATTGTTATGACTATCTGTGCTGACAAGCTTTTGATTTTGAAGATTCCATTCAATAGCCGATATCTCAAGTTTTAACAACATAAGTTCATTATTGGTTGGAAACCAAGACAATCTCAATATATTACAGTTATGTTCGACAAAACAACAACAACAACAACAACAACAACAACAAAAACTCAATGAAATAGGAGCAGTAGATATAATATAAACTTTATTTATTCTCAAAAGGAATGTCCGTTCTGGCGAGACACAATAGATTTTGTAAGATATTTATATTGTTAATAAACTCATTAATACACATAAAAATTTTTAAAACGTGTTATAGCTTGCGCTTCCTTATTTTTAAAACAATGAGGTTATACGCGTCACGTTTCAACATTTCATTTCTTGTGCCTATTTCTAGTAAAATATATTATGCATTGCATTCCAATATGATTCTAAACAAAAAGTAAACACAATGACACATTTTCAAATATTCTCTGTGCATTTCTAGATTGCTTTCATCTAGTGTAATAGCTCTCCACAGCATCACTCTAGAGGTCTCCGAAGGTCAGTATAGTATCAGATTTGGGAGGAACTTGAGCGTTGCATGCATATCCTCTACAGCAAAAGGTACAGCGGAGCTGATTGGGGTGAGCCTGATTGAGAGGGTAACAGTCAGGTTCCAGGGACGTGAGGATGTACTCTAGTTGACAGAAGCTGTCATCTGCACATCTGTAAGGGGATGGAGTTCAAGATTGAGGTAAATTTGATATTGAGAGCTGAAAAAGTGACCTATGTAATCTGTAATGGCAGTGCTAATGATAATAACGAGCTGTTTTCCTACACGTAGTTATAATAGTACTAATAATAGTGATAGTAGTAGCTTTTGCAACAGAAATAGTAACAACTGTAGTAGTAGGCTAGTGGAGGTAGCTACAGTAGCTGCAAAAGCGATCGGTGTGGTAATAATAGTAGTAATATACTGGTTGCAACTTGTGGTGGTATATAACATGTAGTAGTAGTAGTAGCAGAAGTAGTAGTAGTAGTAGTAATAGTACTAGTAGTAGTAGTAGTAGTAGTTGTTGTTGTTGTAGCAGTAGTAGTAATAGTAGTAGTAATAGTAGTAAATAGTAGTAGTAATAGCAGTAGTAGTAGTAGTAGTGGTAGTAGAAGTTGTAGAAGTTAAGTATTTCACTAACAAAACTATATACCCTCATTCATTGAAATGCACTCATTTTGTATCAGCCACAAATGTCTCTCTCAGAAAACCTAAGCCAGCCACATCTGACGTAATTAGCTTATCAGTGTCAATACTGTCTAACCCACTCTCTCCCCTAATATTAATCATTAAAAGACCTGCCATGCGGAGCACTATTATGCTATCAGGACTGGCCATATTTTGGAAAATTATTTAATTTTAAGGTCATGTCAGAAAAAGAAAATTCCGCTTCCTTAAAGTCGAAACCAAGGTAAACAAAGCATGGTCTGGCGAGGGAAATATACCCGATCGGGACTCTGCATAGTGTGACCTGCGGTGGAAATTCGTGAGTGGTCCTTTAAGGGTTAATCACTGCCACAGTATCGCACAGTTAGTATTATAATAAAGTAAGAGAGCTCACCCCTGGATGAGCTCCAGGTTGTTTCCTCGCTCCTCAACTCTGACGAAGCAGTTGGGCAGCGCTGATGGACAGGCTTGTCTGGGAGAATCCTGCACCTCGGCGAGCGTGCATGGTATGCCAGTGACTGTATCCCCGCACTGGACGCATACAGATGTTGTTGATGGAGGTAATGTTGCTGGTTTTTTAGTTGTTGTTGGTGTTGTAGTAGTGGTTGTTGTCGTTGGTGTCGTTGGTGTTGTTGTAGTTGTTGTCGGTGTTGTTGTAGTTGTTGTTGGTGTTGTAGTAGTGGTTGTCGTTGGTGTCGTTGGTGTTGTTGGTGTTGTTGTAGTGGTTGTCGTTGGTGTCGTTGGTGTTGTTGGTGTTGTAGTTGTCGTTGTAGTAGATTTCGTTGTTGTCAGTGGTGTTGCAGTAGTTGTTGTTGGTGTCGTAACTGTTGTCGCTGCCGTTGTTTGCTCACTTGTGCCTGAATCGGACACAAACCAACATGTCGAGTAAGTAAGATAAACTAATACTGTTTCGTTTACGTGGTTATTGTACTTATAGACATGGCATCAGTATATTTGCGCCATTCACCCAACATCCTCTCCAGCGATGACGGATTAGAGACGTCTACTTAGCCCGATCCAAGGACAATCTTATCATGTCATTTCATGACATTGTTCTTCTCATGTCTTCGTCCACACATCTCTGCTGGAAGATCTAAATCTAACTTTATCGAACAATTACTGGATCATTGGTAACTTGATATGGGCAGATGTTCTTATTTAGATGGAAAATCATGAAAGTAATGATTCGCGAAAAATTGCTTTAGATGTCAATCAATCAATCAATCAATCAATCAATCGACCGACCGATTAAACACTTAGTCGGCCAATCAATCAATCGGTCGATCGATTAGTGAATTAATTATTCAAAATGTCAGAATATCGACAGATCAATCAATGCTACAGATAACTCTGTTGATTGGTCCATAGATTACTTAGTCGAAACTCACCGCTGAAGATGGCTTCCAGCTGATCAGAACAGTCCGTGTAGTTCCTACAGCAATACACACAAGGCTGAAATTGGGTGGGGGTGCACTGGCTGGTCTCCTGACTCTTACACATCTAGACGTTAGAAATCATTATCACGGATCAGTTCCTAGCTATCTAGTTAGTTCTTCATGGATCTATAGGCTAGAACAAAGCAAATCAGGGTGCTAGATCTATTGGGTCACAGGGAAAAGGCACCTCCCTGGGATTCTTGTGATAAAAGAATCTCTATACTGTTTAGAGAGTCGAGTGGTTTTCATCAGTTCAAAATATTAACAATTTAGAGAAACGCCATGACAGATTGGTATAGATAACACGTAGATATGAGGTTCACATTTCATTTCCTGTTCTGATCTTACCTAAATATTCAGCTCTGTCTACGCACTGTCTCATGTTGAAAGTCGCTGCTCAAACAAATCCAAATATCCGAATTCTCCACGAAAACATTGGTTAATTTATTCACATTTCTAGAAGAAAAAAATATATAACTCTCCTGATATACATTCAGCTCAGCGAGAGAAAACCATGAAAACCGTAGACTTATACGGCTTGACTGCTCTCGGTGAGTCGCACGCTCAGTAGAACGAGTTAGGTTGGTGGCAAAATTTTACCGGAAGTTTCCCCTCGCCATCGTTTACAAAGTTCGATGGTCAGCACATGAGGTAGTAAAGTGTGTGTGTGTGTGTGTGTGTGTGTTCTGTTTACAAGTGCCAACCTGAGCCACAAAGGGCATCAAGTTATCTTTTCACAGGTGAGTAGATCTAGAACTAGTGTTGAGTCTAACCTTTTAATGGACATAGATTAGAGTCTAATGACCACAAGGACGTAGTGCACATATGGAAGATTGTCATGTTTGCAGTCCCTGTTATAATTATATTTACATGTTTAAGTTCTTGGTCTTGATCAACTTGGCAACTGCTACAGAACAATCATGTAGCCTCTTCATCGGTCCTTATCACTATCTGTCTATACTTGATGTAGATCTATATATTTACATCTAGATTAGAAGAGTCTAGACACATTTTTACAGAGCGGTCAGAGCCTTCTCCCAGTCCCAACACTATCGTAAACGTCCAGACCTAGGTGTAGATCTCGTTTAGGTACTACTACTATTATGTCTACATGACTATTGACCAGTCAGTGACCTTGTGGATAAAATTACAATGATAACTGGCCAAATGTAGACTATATTTCACAAGTTCTAGACTCTAGGTGTGGATCTAGTATCTTAGTAGACACAAGAAGTATCATAAACACCCTAATAATAGTATAGGACGAAATAATAGAACAAGGTGGACAAATGGTAAAATTGTAATAACAGTACAGGCTGCAGGAATAGCACAGGGAATAAGAATATGGTAGTCCTGTCTACTCTGTTGTCCTGTATACTCTATAGTCCTGTCTACTCTGTAGTCCTGTCTACTCTATAGTCCTGTCTACTCTGTAGTCCTGTCTACTCTATAGTCCTGTCTGCTCTGGAGTCCTGTCTGCTCTGTAGTCCTGTCTACTCTATAGTCCTGTCTACTCTATAGTCCTGTCTGCTCTGTAGTCCTGTCTACTCTATAGTAAATCAAAACACACAAATGAGGCATAAAGATTGACATAACAGATATCTTTTAGGACTGACAAGACAATTTAACAGCTGCTGTACACAGAGGTCTGGCCAAAGAAGAGGCAGTTTTGATGGACACAGAGTCAAGCATGTTGTGCTTTTCCATTATCGCATGTTGTTGTAATGATAGACTTAAATCCAGTGCTAGTGTAGATCTAGGTCTCAAGTTTCGACGATCACTTCACAGATCACGACTACTTGCCTGCTGAGGATGACCATGGATACAGATCATTAAAACAGCTGTGGCCATGTACACAAAAAATGATGTTGAAACATTATGCAAACATTATTAACGAACGGTGTGTGACGGACAATACCCCATCAGTCAGGCATCACCTGACAAAGACTATTTTATTCCTACACCAGTAGTGGATTAAACACCAAGAGCCAGATTCTTCAACATGATTCAGTTTTTCAGAAAGGTGAGGCATAAAACTGCTAGAGGTGTTGTTTTTTGTTTTTCCTTCTCTCTTAATCTAGCCCCGTGTTTTTTATTTTATTTTTTAAGTGGTCATGATTCTGTTTAATTCTGCCCTGTAGATTCTGACATCTCACCTTTCATTACTTTTATGTACTCCCAACAACTGTAAGAAGGAAATGTTAATTAATGGTAACAATACTTTCTAAGCCTTCTTTCCTTTTTTACTCACAACCAGCAGAGCTTTAGCTGTTTACTTACTAATATCTCCCTTGTTTCTTTAGAACTTTCTTTATGAAAAGATTTTTCTTTAGAAAACATTTTCTTTTCAGCTTTATTTTCTGTTTCATTTATTATTCAAAGATATTCATTTTCATTCCTTCAAATCCAAAAACAAAAAACTGTTGTCTGTGCGAGCATTCAGATAAATGGTACCGTAACTAAGGTAAACCACCGCACGTTTGCCACAAACCTGGTGAGCTCGCGTCGGCCGCTCGTGGCGTGGCGAGATCCGCCATGTTTTAGTAGTAAGAAAGAGCCGTCACTGGCTGAGCGACCAGTCTACACGTGTAAGTCTATTGAGAAAACGACAGCATGTTCAATAAAACCTCAAATTTTGAGTTTTGATTCTGAGACAAGATCTACTTGAAGGTAGTTCTGTAGATTAACATTGCCTCACTCTCTCTCTACTCTACTTATTGTGAGAACCATTGTTCTTTTCCCACCTAAATGACACCTTAGATATTGACTAATAGTGGTTAAATAAGAGTAACAGGTGAAGAGATCTTTCGGCATTTTCATTGTTATTCCACTTCTTCAATATTTATCTAAATTTCCCTGACAACACAGATTCCTCAACGTAACTAGCACAGTGTTCCTGGTCTCAATTCTTGAAGACCGTACTCTAGACCTATTCTGTGTACATAATGATATTTGCAATTCCATTGACTTCCAAGTTTGTTCAGTGTTGTCTAATGTTGAAAATAAACTAAACTGGACGCTTCTACTTCATGGGATCCCATTTTCAAGTATTCACTGACAGCCGATTTGATGTGCAGTTGACCTGCATCGACCAGCTTAGCGCAATATGCGTCTTATTCTACCTATACAATTGAAGATGACCGTGAATCCCTCTCACTCAATGCGTGCTAAGTACTACTTGAATTTGAGTACTTTATGAATAAGCTTTAAAATGATTCTCTGAATGTGTCATCGTATCTCTTATGGTTTCTTTGTTTCATCCAGTTAAGGATAACTGCAGAGGCTCGTTCGGTTTGTTCATTTAAATGATTATTTCCCTTTTTGAGAGTGCCATAAATGTTCGATTGTCATGACTATCTGTGCTGACATGCTTTTGATTTTGAAGATTCCATTCAATAGTCGATATCTCAAGTTTTAACAAAATAGGTTCATTATTGGTAGAAAACCAAGACAGCCTCTATAGATAATATCTGAACTAGAATCTTATCTTTAGGGGAAAAAGAATGCTTCCTGTAGTCCATGCTAGTTTCTCTATCAATTATGTTAAAACTGTTTTCATTTTTACCGTTAAGTCTGTTCAAAACACTTTATATCAGTGGTAAAGTCATTATCAGCAGCGTCACTGATTTTGTGATATTGTAATTTGGAATACTGATGGTAAATGTGGAACTACACATTGGGGAACTTACGCTGCTGGTGGTACAGACGAACTCTATGCGATCTCTGTCTTCGACGTGATGGACTAGTTGACACATCTGGAGAAGAAAGGATACGTTAGGACAAATGAGTGGACAGAACGATAGACTGACGAATAAATGAGCTATTAGTTGGATAAGCTATAGTGACATGGATAAATGATTGGGTAAATGGAAGAATAGTTTACCAGATAGATGATGGATGAATTGGATGAATGGATGGATGGATGGATGGATGGATGGATGGATGCATGCATGCATGGGTGCATGGATGGATGGATAGAGGGAGTGATAGATGGTTGGGATGGGACGGATGGACGGATGGATGGATGGATGGGTGGTGGATGGATGGATGGATGGATTAATACCTGGATGGATAGATGAAAGGACGGATGGATGGCTGACTGTTTCACTAAACACGCACGCGGAATGAGTGAAGGACAAAGAGTCGCACAAAAAGGATAAAAGGCAAGGAGCCTCAATAAAGCAATTAATCGGAAATGTTTACTAGTGGTGGTTAATTAAGCAAATGAAGTAGGAATATCTCGTGGTGTTAGAGCAAAGACCAGCACAAAAGAAGATAGTATTCAACTGTGCTATTCGAAGGGGATGCAATGCTCATCTTTAGGCCTACTTAATTCCGTGTCTCAGGTATAGAACTGGATCTTAACAATGCTTTCTAATGGAGCAATAAAGAAAGAAAGTAAGAAAGAAAAAGAAAGAAAGAAAGAAAGAAAGACTGGAATCATAATTTGAGACGTTAGAAAATGTTCCCAATTCAAAAGTATACCTGGGGCCTCTCTTCGATGAGAATGCCTCCCATTTACAATTCAATGAAGCCGTTTCATGGTTCTTATTCCTCTACATTTAAGTTGTGTTTCATTTGGATTGTCATAGTCATTGGACTTGGTGAAACATCGATATATAATTATTATCTACTTTACAGAGCCTTTTTCTATGTCCAGCTTTTGGCAGCTCATAGGGTTGATCATAGTATGTAAGAAAAAGGAAAGAGATACGAGATTACTTTTTTTTTTAACTGCAAATACTTGGAAGCTTCTTTAACCTGGAAAACAACGTAACAGATCGCACCCATCGGATATCTAATCAACTGATAATCGGAATCTTGGGTTATCAATTTTCACTATAAGATGCTTAAAAGATCAGTTTTACACCAACTATCGAGTACCTGTGCAAACTGCAAGAGTCCACTTGTATAGGGATATGATTGTTCCGTAAACCATGAGAGACGAATGAAAAAAGGGGTGAGGGGTGGAATGAAGCGGAAAGAAAGATGAACAGAAAGAAAAAAACAAAGAAAAGAAAATAGGAAGGGAGAAGGGACGTGAGAGGAAAAGGTGGAAGGAAAGAAATTGAGAGAAATGTTATTAAAAAATGAGGACAGTGATGAGGGTTAGATAAGCTGACTAATGATGAAAGAAAAAAAAAAAGGAAGGGAAATATGAGAAAAGGAATAACAAAATAGATCGACAGAAAGAAAAAGTGATGGTTTAGGCGGGTGACAAGACTACATACGTCTTCAGCGCCGTGACAACGCTGTAGTCCTAGACAGGTGTAGTGGTCGTAACCATTGGAACAAACCGGGCAAGATGTTAGTGATATTGTCGTTGTTGTTGTTGTTGTTGTCGTTGTTGTTGTTGTCGTTGTAGTTGTAGGTGTTGTTGTTGTTGTTGTTGTCGGTGTTGTAGTTGTTGTTGTTGGGGTTGTTGTCGGTGTTGTTGTAGTTGTTGTTGGCGTTGTCGTTGTCGTTGTTGGTGTTGTCGTCGTTGTTGTCCTTGTTGTTGGTGGTGGTGTTGTCGATGTTGTTGTAGTTGTTGTTGTTGGGGTTGTTGTAGCTGTTGTTGGTGTTGTTGTCGTTGTTGTTGGTGGTGTTGTTGTAGTTGTTTTTGGTGTTGTCGTTGTCGTTGTTGGTGTTGTCGTCGTTGTTGTCGTTGATGTTGTTGGTGGTGTTGTCGTAGTTGTTGTCGGTGTTGTTGTAGTTGTTGTTGGCGTTGTTGCAGTTGTTGTTGGTGTAGTTGTCGTTGCTGGTGTTGTCGTCGTCGTTGTTGTTGTTGTTGGTGGTGGTGTTGTTGTTATTGATGTAGTCATGGTTGTTGTTGGTGATGTTGTCGTTGTTGGTGGTGTTGTCGTTGTCATTGACGTTGTGGGTGTTGTCGTTGTTGGTGGTGGTGTTATAGATGTTGTCGTTGGTGTTGCCATCATGGTCGTTGTATCCTCTGTCGTTGGGCCCGCTGTCGTTTTATCCGCTGTCGTTGTGTCCGTTGTCGTTGACGTTGCATCCTCTGTCGATGATGTTGTTGTCATTGTTGTTGGTGCTGTCGTTGTCACTGACGTTGTGGGTGTTGTCGTTGTTGGTGGTGGTGTTATAGATGTTATCGTTGGGGTTTCTATCATTGTCGTTGTATCCGCTGCCGTTGTATCCGTTGTCGTTGTATCCGCTGTCGTTTGCGTTGCATCCTCTGTCGATGTTGTAAGGGATATTGTAACAGTAGTTGGTGGTGCTGTATCTGTTGTCGCTGCAGTTGTTGGCTCACTTGTGCCTGAATCAGACATGAACAAATATACCGAGTAAGGTGAGGTAAACCAGTACTACTAGTTTGTATTCTTGGTTACTGTCCGCTTTTGTTATGGTATCAGTATATTAGTGCCAATCACCCATCATTCACTCCAGTGATTATGGACTAAAGACGTCTACTAAGCCCGACCTGAGGACAAGTGGGCGGAGAATGACGAACTGGAAAAACGCAAAAATGGGGGGGGGGGGGGAGGAGGGGGAGGGAGGGAAGTCCTGGAGGTGATTTTTTATCATTAAAGATAGACTATTTTAACCGTTTCCATGGAATTCAGGACGTTTAAATCAGAGGAAAACAGTGAAAAAACAAAACAAAACAAAACAAAAACTCGACTTTATATAATGTTGCATTGGCAACGCCGCCATCTTGCATTTTGGCGTCCCTAAATTGACTGGCTTTTAAAATCTATCTCCTCTGCTAAATGTGAACGGAACTTAATAAAACTTTATTTGTTACAATATCTAACAATTTACATAATTATTTTCAGCCCTTTCTACCCAGTACAATATTTCGCCGTTTTCATACTAAAACCCGATTTTTCTCTAAAACCTATCAACCAACTTTATCGCACTGTACGTTTCTTGGGCTTGTTGTGAAAATGATGTATACAAAAGTTGGTTAGAATCGGTTCCGAAACAAAAAAGTACTTAGCAAAAGAGAATCAAAAAAAAAATTTTTTTTTTTTTTTAGAAGAACGCGTTTGAAGTTTATTTATTTATTTATTTATTTATTTTCAGCAAAAAATTGATTTGAAGAGTTTTTGGTTCGGCTTTCAGCCTCGAAACAGACCTTTTTTTATACACTAGCCCCCTTTCCATGACCCTTGTGTCCTGTGTCTCTTGTTGCAGTTTTTTTGTTTGTTTGTTTGTTTCGTTCTGGGCGTATATTTTTGTGTTCTGATTTTGCTCCCAGCTCCCTACCCGCCGTCATAATGAAGGTTCCTAGAGCGTCGCTTCCGGGTTCTCTATGTCATTCTCTATATCATTTTTGTCTGGACCAAGAGTGTTTTTTTTTAAACTGCAAACTGTGTTTTTATTTTTACCTTTACTATGACATATAACCCACAAGTGAGCTCTGAAGTAGTAGTAAGACACCACAAGTTCACTATTTATAGGACGTGCAAATTCATTTTAGAACGTTTATACTGATAATCTGCATGATCAGTAATTATTTTTGCCTCATAGTTGTCATTCAATGTCCACCTCTGGGATTCATCATAATCAAATGTTCTATGCACTGTTTGCCTATATATAATCAAATAGTGATAATCTACGACTGCATGTAGCCGCCAGCTGGAGTCAAATCCTGGTTGAGAGTAGACTGGATCTACTGTTGGATGACCATGGGTCAAAAACGTTAGAATTTACATCGACTGCAGGATGGGATTTTTATGGGCAGAAAATGCAATGCTTTTAAAGGAAATCAAAAGCGCAAAATCGCGTTTTTTGTTGTTGTTGTTGTTTTTTACCAAATTTAATATATCACGACGCCCCCCCTCCCCCGCCCCCCTTTTGGTTTTACATTGTATAATACACTGCAGTGTGAAAAATAAATAGGCCATTTGTGCATCGCCACTTATTGCAAACAGAAATAATCATTTAAGAAGGCAGCAAGAGAGAAATCGTAGTTTTGCTTGCCTTTATTTTTTTTTTTTTAAGAGACCTGGCTTTTAGAGTCACATTTTTGCAATGTCAGTGTAATCAACAAATAGCCAATCAAAACTCACCGCTAAAGATGGCTTCCAGCTGTTCAGAACATTCAGTGTAGTTCTTACAGCAATACACACAAGGCTGAGATTGGCTGGGAGTGCACTGGCTGGTCTCCTTGCTCTGGCATTCCTACAAGTTAGAAATCAAAATCATAAATCAGTTCCTAATCATCTAAGTAACTCTTCACTGATCTATAGCCCAGAATAGAGAAGTCATCTTTGTGGTATATCTATTGAGTGACTGGAGGGAAGGCCGCAAAAGATGGAACACTTGGTATAAGAGAATCTTTATATTGTAAAGAGAGACAAGTGGGTTCTCCAGTTCAAAGCATTAACAATTTAGAGAAACACCATAGCAGACAGACAAAGATAACATGTAGAAAAGAAAATAGGGTCCACATTTTTTAAATTCTGAATTTACTTAGATATTTAGCTATGTCTAAACACACCCTTAACTAGGAAGCCACTGCTCAAACTCGAAGTATCGGAATTTTTAAATAATAGACTGGGAATTTTATTCACATTTAACAAATATGAAAAAGTATAACTCTACAGTTATACATTCATCTCACGAGCTGGGAGCATGGACAATAAAACTCAGGATTATTTTGTTTTTTGCTGCTGACAAGATCTACTTAAAAGGTGATTCCGTGGCCTTACTTTCTCTCTCTCTCTCTCTCTCTCAATACATAATGTCATGCTTTTCCCATTTCAATGGCACGTTATACATTGATGAACGCTGATTAAATAAAAGTGAAAGGTGTAGCTATTTTCCTTCATTTTCATCCATATTCCACTTCTTCAACATTCTCCACGTTTTCCGACAAACAGATTCCTCTATTTAAAAGCACAATGTTTCTGGTCTCAGTTCTTGAACAACGCACTTTAGAACTGTTCTGTCTATTGTACATAATGATCTGTATTGGTTGCATTGACTTCAAGTTTGTTCAGTGTTGCAGAATATGGAAGATGAACTGAAGTGAACACTTCTACTTTATGGGATCGCATACTCCAGTACTCATTGACAGTCATCTGGATGCGCGATTGACTCACGTTGATCAGTTTAGCACAGTAAACATCACATTCTACCCAAATATATATACACATCTAACTAGACTCTTATCTTAGAATATAGAATGTTTTCTTTAGTCCATGTTAGTTTCTCTACATGTCATGCTAAAACTGCTTTTATTTTTACCTTTATGCTCTAAACGCGACGTTAAGTCTATCGTTGGCCTACATTTCAGTGGAAAAGGCATGATTGACAACGCCACTGACTTTGTGTTATGGTAATAAAAACCATTCCTGGTAATTGTGCAACTACATCTGGAAACTTACACTGCTGGTGGTACAGATGAATTCTATACGATCATTGTCTTCCACGTGATGGACCAGCTGACACGTCTGGAAAGGGAAAGATAAGTTCGCACAAATGAGTGGCGGAACGAAGGATGAATGAGGTATGGGCTGGATCGGTTATAGTGACATGATTGGATGTATAAATGATTGGATGGGTGGAATTTTTTTTTTTTTTTTTGCTAATTTGACTTACTGAATGAATGGATGGATGGATCGATGGATGGATGGATGGGCAGATGTATGTATGTATGTATGGATGGATGTATGGATGGATGGATGGAGGGATGAATGGATGGGCGGATGGATATATTGATGGATAGATGGATGGATGGATGGATTGAGGGAGGGATGGATGTCTATTTCGCTAAACGTGCAAGCGAAATTAGTGAAGAAAAAGTATGCATAAAAAGATGACAGACAGGGAGCTCCTGATAAAAAGAAATCCAGTAAAAATGTTTGCTAGTGATAGTTCCATAAGTACATGGAGTAAGAACAGCTCATGCTCTGAGAGCAAAGACCTGAAAAACATATAGTAATGTTACTGTGCTAATTTGACAGCCCATCAATCTTTAGGAAAACTTAATTCGGTACCTCAATGACAGTATTGGACTTTCACAATGCTTTCTAATGGAGAGAAAAAAAAAAAAACGTTTTATCATTTGAGATGTCAGTAAATATTTCCAGTCAACATATTGACTTGGAGCTTCTCTGCTTTACGTTTCTACATTTAATTTTTTTTTCTTTTCATTTCGATGTTTATTGTTGTAACGAATCATGTTGTGCAGTGCGTACGCGAGAGGTCGCATGCACATTCATGTAGCTATTTATAGCGCGGGGTCAGAAGAGGTCGTGTGTGTTCCAGTGAGTATCTCGAAGGGTCTGGGCGGTTCCGACCTGACCGTGCATGTGTGTTCGTTATGTTACGTTTACATACTAGCCGCTTTGATTAAGTTCTCGAAAGAAGGAGAGGCCAACTGATGTGTGTATAAATACAGAGCCCAGTCAGTGAGTGAGAGGGGTGTAGAATACGCATAGTACGGAATGCAACAGTTCAACCAGTGCGATGCACTCCAGTGTTAGACAGCTGCCCTTGCCTATAGTGTTTAATATTGTCGATCGCCTACATTACATTCTGCATTATTATTCGACGTGGAGGACTCTTGTTTCAATTCTCCGCTATTGTGTGTGCCTCGTCCGCATCCACCGCCTGATTGCCACATATAAAGTCATGACCACATCTACTCAACACCAAGAACTCGTGACAATGGTATACTGTATGCCGAACGAAATGAACGAAAGATTGAACGTTGGTGTAACGTCGACATACGTAAATTATCAGTAGATACCAGCACCTCCTGGAGTTGATCATGGTAATAAAAAAAAAAAAAATCCGCCACCTATTTGGGCCAGCTAGACCCTAGAGTCTATTTGGGCCTATTGATGCGCATCTTTCTCTCTGTCCGTGCGTAAGAAAGTTATTTTATCCAGTTAGTTATGTGACGTGTTGGAAGGGAGGCTACCCCAACCCCTTCCCCTCCCCCTCCCCCCTCCTCCCAAACTGCGAACAGACTCTCCCATGTGCGACCCAACACAAAATTGTTTCGCCCTTACTTTGTGGTGAAACATTTTGTATTTGTCTATGCTTCCTCAATTGACACTGTTAAAAAAAAAAAAAAGGAAAGAGATGAAGGCTTTTTTGTTGTTGTTGTTGTTGTTGTTTTTCAGAAGCACGTTGGAAGTTCTCTAACCTGGAAATCAACCTAAGAGATCATACCCATCGAATATCTAATAAGCTGATAGTCGGAATCTTAGGGAGATTAATGTTCACTATAGGACGCATTAAAAGCTAAACCTCACACCAGCCATTGAACATTTGTGCACTTTGTAAGAGAGGACAAAAGATAGAAGGAGTAGGCCCATTTGTATAACAATATGAAAAAATAGTAACAGTTGGCCCATTTGTATAACGATATGAAAAGATAGTAAGAGTAAGCCTATTTGTATAACGATATGAAAAGATAGTAAGGGTAGGCCCATTTGTATAACGATATGAAAAGATAGTAAGAGTAGGCCCATTTGTATAACAATTTGAAACGATAGTAAGAGTAGGCCATTTGTATAACGATATGGAAAGATAGTTATAGTAGGCCCATTTGTATAAGGATATGGAAAGGTAGTAAGAGTAGGCCCATTTGTATAATGATATGAAAAGATAGTAAGAGTAGGCCCATATGTAGATCGATATAATTGTTAGAGCAGCTCAGGGGAAAAGCAATAAACCATGAGAGACGAATGGATGCAGGAGGAAGAATGAAGTGAAAAGAAAGATAAAATGAAAAGAAAAAAAAAAGAAAAGAATGTAGGAGGAGATAAGGGAAGGGATACAGAAGGGTGGAAAGAAAAGAAGTTGACAGAGATATTGTTATAATGAGGTCACTGATGAGGCTAGGATTAGATAATCTGATTAATGATGGAAAAGAAGAAGAGAAAACAGTAAGGAAGGAGATTAAAAACAAAATAAAATAAAGACAAAGAGATAATAAAAGCGGGTGGCGTAAATAATTACATCTTCTGCACTGTGGCAAGTCAGGGCTCCAATGCAACTGTAGCGGTCGTATCCATTCATACAGAACGGGCACGATGTTAGTGATATTGTCGTTGTTGTAGTTGTTGTCACTGTTGTTGGTGTTGTTGTTGTCGTTGTCGCTGGTGTTGTAGTTGTTGTTGGTGTTGCTGTCGTTGTTATTGTCGATGTTGTTGTAGTTGTTGGTGTTGTGGTTGTTGTTGGTGTTGTCGTTGTTGTTGGTGTTGTTGTCGTTGTTGTTGGTGTTGTAGTTGTTGTTGTTAGTACTGTAATTGTCGTTGTAGGCTCTGTCGTTGTAGGCTCTGTCGTTGTAGGCTCCGTCGTTGTAGGCTGTGTCGTTGTAGGCTCTGTCGTTGTAGGCTCCGTCGTTGTTGTTAGTGGTATTGTAGTAGTTGTCGGTGATTCTGTATCTGTTGTCCCTGCCGTAGTTGGCTCACTTGTGCCTGAATCGGACATGAACAAATATACCGAGTAAGGTAATGTAAACTAATAAGTTTTCTGTTTTCAAGGTTATTGTACGCGTTTGATATGGCACTGACCATCCCCTCCAGCGATTACCGACTAAAAGACGTCTACTACGCCCGATCCAAGGACAATGTCATCAAGTCATTCCATAAGCAACCGTTACTTTCTGATGGGAAATCTGTCTTTCCTTTTTACACTATTCAAACAACATATATCGCCATTGTGTAACTTTGGATTATAACAACAGCGTCAAACAGCCAAGACGATAGACGGACGGATTAACTTTTGATGCATGACCATTGAAGAGACTAATCCTTCTGAACTATACCATGACCGTGCCTCTTGCTACGTACAGTTACCGCACGAGTCCATTCCGTCCAAAGATCTGTCTGGATGTGCTTTATTAAAATACCTGTACTAGCGTTTCTCCTGCCCACACATAATAAGTTCATTCCTCCTTGTGGGTCGGCGTCCCTCCGCTATGAGGATACCAGAATAAAGATGTATTGTCAGCACTAGGCCTCGAAAATCGTCACTTGAAGTAATGATTAGTTGGATTCCCTGAGAAAAGTCAAATCTTGGTTTCTTTCTGGCTTCATTTTGTGGCACTGCCATGTAACAGATCCGTCAGGGGAGGAAAATGGCGTGTGTCAGATATACATTGTGGAAATGTCTTGTATGGAACCCACAAAGAAAGAGTTAACAAGGGAGCCCTAAATAAACCTGAAACCTAATCTGCTCGCAGAAATCTAGACCACCCACCAACCGGGGATGGGAAGATGTAAATTCTACTGAAACTCTAAATTTTACATAAATTGAACAGAAATAACTAAAATGTAACACAGTCAACTCAAAGTGAGCGGACTCGAAGTGTGGAAAGTGAAAAAACAAAATTAATGCCTTCTTTAGCTTCCAGTTCTTTGTAAGGAAATTGCTGTGGGACGTAACAGAAACTGTGATGGAAACTGTGATGGACCACTTCGGAATTCTTAGAACTCATTTGACTTAAAAAAAAAAAAAAATCGTGAACTTGTGACAAGTCAATATGGCAAAGAGTATGTTTTCCAGAGGTCTAGTGAGATTGTTAACTCTCTGGTTCGCACATCAATCCCTTGTCGGTCGTTATGCAGTCATAGCTGTGCTGATGAGCCGTTAAACCAAAAGAAAAACTTACTATCAGAAGAAGTAGGTGGCCATAATGTGAAACTAGTGTAGTTCACTTTGTATGTTGTTTCATGCCCAAAAATGTGCGATTCCTTTGTTTTACGTGGTATAATACACTGCAATGTGAACAACTAAAAATAATGTTGAATGGTTCATTTTAATATTTTTGTATATTGCAAACAAAAATAATCAATTAAGAAGGCAACAAGAGAGGAGTAGTTTTTCTTGCGTTTAAGGGGGAGGGGGAGGGGGACGTCCTGAAATATGGATTTTGCCCAAAAAATGAGATTTTGCGCTTTTGTTTCCTCTTAAAAGTACTGCCTTTTCTACGTCTAAAAATGGTATCGAAAAGTTGTTAAGGCAGTTCTAACGTGTTTGACCAAAGGTCACTCAACGGTAGACCTTGAGTATTGTCAGGCAGGATTTGGCTCCACCTGGCTGCTAAATCAGTTCGTAGATCATCGCGATTTGATTATATATATAGGCACAGTGTGCAAAAAGCTCTTGAATATCACCTCTCTCAGCAACATCATGTTCCAATGCTAGGTATTGACACTGGATGACCACTATGAGGCGATAAAAACTGCTGATCATGCAAATTATCGATGTAAGTGTTCTAAAATGACTTTCCTCGTCCCATAAATAACGAAATTTGGATTTCTTTCTGCTTCTAATAGCTCGGTTGTCGACTATATGTCATAGTAAAGGTCCAAACGTTCTTGGTTTGCACTAAAAATGATATGAGGGACACACAGAGGCCCTCAAGAACCCGAAAGTGGTTTTTATGAAGATGGGGGGTTGGGAGCAAAATTCGATAAAAGATATGCCCAGCGAGCCAAAAAACGGTAACAAGAGACACAGAAATCATGAAAAGAGGGCTAGTATATATATATAAAAAAGGGCTGTTCCGAGATTGAAAGCCGAACACCAAATTCTCCATGTCAAGTTTTTGCTAAAAAAAAAAAAAACTTGAACGCGTTTTTTTCTGACAGTTTGTTTTTCTATCTTTTTTTGTTTTGAAACCGATTCAACCCAAATTTGGTGTGCGTCATTGTCACCACAAAACCCAAAAGTTTACATATAGACGTTAAATTCGGTGGGTACATTTTTTAGAAAATTGGGTTTTTAGTTTGAAAAAAAAAAAATGGCGAAATTTGAATTTTCGCTAGATGGTATTTTCAAAAATTTATAGAAAATTTTTTTTTTGTATTGCATAGAAGCGGCTAAAAATAAGTAAACTTTTAGATGTTATATTACAGAATTTATTCAGCAAGTTTTATTACGTTTCGTTGAAATGTGGCGGAGGAGACAGATTTTAAAGTCAGTCAATTTGGGGACGCCAAAATACAAGAATGCGCGCTGCCATGACAACCTATGAAAAAGTCAATTTTTTTTCCCATTATTTTCCTGTAATTTGAACATGCTGCATTTGATGGACAAGGTTAAAATAAAAACTAACTTAAATAATAATAATTTTAAAAAATCATCTCCAGCACGCGCCCCCATCCCCTTATTAAAAAAAAAAGAGAGAGAGACCAGGCTTTTAGAGTCCAATGTTTGCAATTTCAGTGTAATCAACAAATAGCCAATCAAAACTCACCACTAAAGATGGCTTCCAGCTGTTCAGAACATTCAGTGTAGTTCTTACAGCAATACACACAAGGCTGAGATTGGCTGGG
>JBCAUA010109726.1:0-10051 GCA_038406235.1 Peronia verruculata
CTCTAGCCATCATTTGGCTGGGCCTTTCTTTCTTTTTTTCTTTTTCTAGTTTCTTTTTCTCTCTTTTTCTCTCTCTCTCTCTTCTTCTTCTTCTTCTTCTCCTTCTTCTTCTTCTTCTTCTTTGCAATTCTGGCAGCAGACAGAATGGAACTAAGATGGAAGCGAATGGGGCGGGGCGGACCGGGGGGGGGAGGAGGGAGGGGGTAGAGAAACAAAAACGCAGCCACGCCAGCATTTCAGAAAATGAGTTCATTTAGATTAAGATAACATTGTTCGATTTTGAGGATTATTCGATGCGGATTACTTAAATAAAAAAGAAAATAATAATAATAATAATAAGCTAAATGCCGCACGTATTACATCGCGTTGGGCGCCATATGGCAGTGATGATGCTGATCAGCCCTTAAATCCTAACAAACAGACAAACAAACATAGCATGACCAGGTGAAAACAAAAAGTCCCAAGCCAAATTTTATTTTCATGTGCGGGCATTATATTACTATACTGATGTCATTGAAAAAGAAAGCTGACTTTATTATTGGTGAGGAAAGTAAATCATTTGCAACCTCTGTGCGTGCGTGTGTGCGTGCGTGCGTGCCTGCGTACGTGCGTGCGTGTGTGCGTGCGTGCGTGCGTGCCTGCGTGCCTGCGTGCGTGCGTGCGCCAAAATATTCACATTCAAAAGTTAATTCCTGTTTTCACCAATGATCAGTAAAATCAAACTTCCTCAGTGGAGACTATTGTGATGTTGGACTCATCTTACCAGGCCCGGGAACAAATTCCGTGTCCTGTGTGGGCGAGTTGTCTGTCCATTTCTGCTTTCAACAAGAGTTTTCATAAAGGAGAGATACAATGCCTCTCTACATAGGGCAATGAACCCGGTGATTGCCAAGCAAGGTTCTTGAATAATGTATCACTGAATGGTACACACATTATGTGCGAGAACTACAGTGGGTGATGGTACATCGGTAATCAGCGCCATGAAACAAAGTTACTCACACTCTTGCCATTATGTACTATAACTACGGCTCTCGGGGTTCACTAAATGCAAAGCAGTCAACCCAGTTTTCCCCATTCCCTGCATTAATCCAACCGAGCATAGTAGTATTTTCAGCATCAACAGCCAAATTAAGTGTCGGCGCAGGCAAACTGTTTGGAGAGCCGTGTAGCAGGAAATGCCGCCATTTTAGATGCAGAACGAACAAATTAATGTTTTCGTGTGGGTAAAATCTACAAAAACGGCTGGGCGAAAAATGATGTCTTTAAACCTTCCTGTTCTCTCTCTCTCTCGCTCTCCTCCCAGTCCCTCCCCACCCCTTCCTCCCTCTTCTACTCCCTCTTTCTCTTCGTTTCCTCCTTCTCTTCTACCGCTCTTTCTCTTCGCTTCCTCCCTCTTTCCCCACGCTTCCCCCCTCTCTTTCTCTTCCTCCCTCTTTCTCTTCGCTTTCCCCCTCTTTCTCTTCTACCCCTTCTTTCTCTTCTACTCCAGCTTTCTCTTCGCTTCCTCCCTCTTTCTCTTCGCTTCCTCCCTATTTCTCTTCGCTTCCTCCCTCTCTCTATTCTTTCTCTTCGCTTTCTCCCTCTTTCTCTTCTCCCTCTTCTTTCTCTTCTACTCCCTCTTTCTCTCAACTTCCTCCCTCTTTCCTTGCAACTCCCTCTTTCTCCTCGCTTCCTCCATCTTTCTCTTCTACTCCCTCTTTCTCTTCGCTTTCTCTCCCCCTTTCTGCCTTTCTCCCTTCCTCTCTCCCTCTCTAGCTCTGTCTCCATCCCTGCTTTCATCCCCATCCAGAGCCATTTCTTTTCGCCCAAATCTCTCCCAAGTTGTGATACCAGCCGCTCGTGGCAATACCGCTCACTGTGTCATGGCCACGCGTGTATGTAATCCACATTACTCTTACGGAATGGACGCCTGGATGATTTGTTCTATTCCTTCTCATGGTAATCTTTTACCCTGGGATCAGCTGCTCCCTCTCCACTTGCAGATGACCCCCCCTACCCCCCCCCCCACCCCAAAAAACAGCTTACGTGGGTCTCTGAATAAAGGTGAGTAAACATGCATTTTCCCCTCTCATCGTCTCGTCTTTAGCAGCGTCCATATATGCATACATATAACATAGACACACACACACATAATATGTCTATATTTATGCATACATACACATATTGTGACATACATGTACACATATATATCCATGCATATAAATATACTAGAAGAGAACCCACGGCCTCCGTGGGAGATTTTATAAATATAATAACAGCCCTGCGCCATAATTAAAGTGTATCACAAAGCGTGCGCCTCTCGTTGTTGATATTATGGTTGATTAAACTGAATGTTACTCAAAGAAAAATTGTTTTGGAACCCATGTTATTATCGAACGTACGATTCTGATCAAGCATCCTCGTGAGTTTATTATTCAATTATTATCGTATTTTTAGAATAAGGTCAAAGATAACAAGATTTTTTCACGGTTATGTACATAGAAACACAGATCCATATGCAAAAATGTTGTGTGCCAAATTTCAGATGCACGCATTCAGCAGTTTTCGAGTCCATAAGCCTATTGTGGGTTTTGTTGCAATTTTATAATATAGATACACACACCTAGCTACTTATACAATACATATATCGTAAAATAATTGATAATGTATGCCGAGATAATAGTCCTTCCCACCTATAGAGGGCATTCCTTATTTCGTCTTTATTTTGTCCAAAGAAATATAAATTTAGCCACAACTAACAAGACAAGTGTCCGCTTCAAGCAACGTTCAACAACAAAAATAAATGTTGAAAAGATTGATGAACTGCTGTATCGACCAGGATTGATAAATACTCATGCTCAATATTTTGGTACCCCCGCACGAACAAGAATCATTGTCTTGAAAATCCCGTACTCGACTCAGCTTGTGAATTCAATCGATATCTCACCCTTCCGTCTTGAGCTAATTCCTTTCTGTCCCAACATATTTAGAGAATATTATTTCACCTTACAGACCCACAAGAGTCCTCAGATCTCAGGACGCAGGACTCTTGGTGGTTCCTTGATATAACCTCAAGAAGTTTGGAGATAGATCATTCAGTTTTATCGGCCCCTGTCTTTGGAACTCACTACCCCAAACTCTGAGATCTGCTAGCAGTGAAGCGAGTTTTAAAAAACAACTGAAAACTTACCTGTTTGAAAAATATCTTGGATCATAATGAAGTGTAAGTGTGTGTGTGTGTGTGTGAGTGTGTGTTTGTGTGTGTATGTGTGTGTGTGCGTGCACGTGTGTGTATGGAGGTAGTTATTAATGATGAACTATATGTTGTTAATGAATGTGTCACTGTAAAGCGCCTTGGGGCTTTGCATAGGCGCTTAATAAATGTACTAAATTATTATTATTATTCTTTGTTGCCTGAAACCAAAAAAAAAAAAAAAACGAACTAAACAACCCTCTAAGATTAGGCCAGTAACATCAGTTCATTCGGTTTTTATCACATCAAATTTGACTGTTGTTAGTTGATTCTTTTGACGTATTTGGTTATTTGTCGGTAAATAGTCCATCTTAAACTTTAAGACATTTCTTTAAAAAAGAGGAAGGAGAAAAAGCAAACAGACGAAGAAGAGGAAGAAAAAGCTGGTGATGATAATTAATAAGGAAGTGCCATCTTCGGTTCAAATCGTAAGTATAGCTCTAATAAAATGTGCATACCTGCTGCTGTGCCAACATAAAACAGTAGAACTACGTTGCTTTTTACAGTTGTTGCTACCTGCGGACGGCTATCTCGGCGGATTTTGCGCCGCAATCACCTTATTTATAGATGTTACTGAAACCCCGTCAGAGCCTTCTTTCTTTCTATTCCCCTTTTTCGCCCACATCCTGGTTCTTTGTTGTGATATTTCAAGAACAGTCCCAATGAGCGTTTTATTTCTTGTATACATTTTTTTAAGAGAAGCAAAGCAAAGAGCCTCTCATCGCGATTTGCACACATCCTGGTTCTTTGTTTTGATATATCATATAACTCTCTGATATAACACAATAGCAATCACAACTGGGTGTTTTATTTCTTGCTTACGAAATAATGAATAATCACTCCAGAATATTTTTTTTTAACGCTTTTTGGAATTCTGATGAAAACGAACATGAATTTAAAGAGGGTAAATGGCACGTCATTTTTTTTTTTTTCTTTATCCTTTTGTGTTCACTTTCGGAATAATCTCTGTTTCTTTGAAAGCAAAATATAATGATAATGATAAACAAAAACTAGCTGAGTTCTATGTTATCATATTACCTTCTCTTTTTTCTGTCAATGTTCAACTAAAACGTTAACAATAAAATGCTTAGCTTGTACATTTTCAGCTGCCCAGAAATATTTGCATAACAATGTTGTTCATCCGTGGAGGGCAAACAGAAACAGGTATGAGATCGGTCGAAGTACTGTTAATTATACAGCTTTTCGTTCTCAAAATATCCAGGTTTTGTGCAAGAGCTGAATGGACCTGATGAGATTTATATTAATGTTTATTAAGACTACAATGTGAGCAGGCTGTGATGACTTTTGGAGTTTTTTTTTTTTTTTTAGATCAGCTTGACAAGGTCGTGTTAAGGGCGGTCCTGGAAAAGATGTTTTTAAAAATTATTGTTACAGATAAACAATTCTTACCTTTTCACACGAATTCGGCATGCTCAAATTAGAGAAAAACAGTGAAAAACTTATGGTCATTTTGGATTTTGGCCACTTTGCCTATGCCCTCCATGAAGTAATAAATAACAATGGAATTTGACTTACCAATTTATTTGGCATGTCTAAGAAAGCTTACATTGATATTCTGTGTGATCATTAACCTATTTCGTCTCAACGTGTCTCGAGCATTGGGATTCAAGATGTTGCTAGAAGATGTGATACTCAAGTGTTCTATATACCGTTCTCATTATTATTTTGCGTCCTGAAATATGAAATTTGTTTTTAAAAAAGACGGGTTTGGGGATTTTGTTTTATCTTAAAAGTTCGGCTTTTCTGCGTACAAAAATATTATCAAAAAGTGGATATGCCCATTCTACCGTGTTTGACCAATGGTCATTCAACCGATGCAGGGCCTATTGTCAACCAGGACTTGGCTCCCACTTGCAGTGGTAGATCATCACTATTTTATTATATTGGGCGGAAAGTGCATAAAACATTTGATTATGACCCCTTCAAGCAATATCATGAACCCCACTGCCAGAGATGGACATTGGATGACCATGCTAGGGCGAAAAAACAAAAAACTGCTGATCACACAGATTATAAATGTAAGCTTTCATTAGGTTCTCTAAAATGAACTTCCACATCCTATAAATACATGTAGTAAAATTTCCTGTCTTTCTGCTGCTTCAGAGATCTGTTTTGGACATTATGCCATAAGAAAGATCAAGAACTTTTGGTTTGAACAGATACGGATACGACATTTAGGTCCTCAAGAACCTGGAAGTATGTGAGCCCTTATGGTGATGGGGGGTAAGGAACACACAGCCAGAAAAGATAGGCCTAGAAAGCCAGGAAAAGGCAACAAGACACAGCAGTCGTAGAGAGGGCATTGATAAGTACACAAAGGGCTGTTCTGAGGCTAAAAGCCAAATTAAAAAACTCTTCATGTGAATTTTTTTGCTGAAAAAAAAATAAATGAGTTTTTCTCAACACCAGGTTTTTTTTTTTTTCAGTATTTTTCTATCTACTTTCTTTTTTTTTTTTACTTTCCAACCGATTCTAAACAAATTTGGAATACATCATTTTCACAGCATGACCAAAATATCTCTATATATACGTCCCATTGTATTGTTAAGTTTTAAAGAAAAATAGGGTTTTAGTATGAAAAAAAGATAAAATTTGACATTTCTGTACATAGCTTTTAAAAAGATTTCTAGAAAAAAATATTTTCTGCACACAAAGAGCCCAAAGTATGAACTTTTTAGGCATTACATTAAATAATATATGAATTAAGTTTCATAAGATTCCGGTGAAATTGGAGGGAAGAGATCGATTTTACAGTTACCCATTTAAGAGACGCCAAAATTAAATATGGCGACTTTGCCATTGAAACCGTTTGAAAAAGTCCGATTTTCTTCTCACTTTGTAATTTGAATATGCCAAATTCGATGGAAAAAGTTAAGAATTCTATCTTTAAAAATGATTTTTTTTTAAATCACCTTCATGACCCCCCCGGCCCCTTACAAGGGGAGAAAGTACACTGCAGTTTTGACATGATAACCGTTTATAGCTATCCTTCCTGCTAATTATTATTTCTGTGAACATGGTCTTCCTTGTTCTGTGTGCCGTCTTCCTTGTCTTTTTTGTTAATGTTGTAGGTCATTTCCCTTTGCTTAAGTTTTAGAACCACATCTGGGAATTCCTTCTCCGCACAAAAATATCGTGTCACGAGAAATAACGGGGCAACATGCCACGGGGATCTCCTGTTATCACCATTAGCACTTCATTGCTTTGCCATTTCGAACACAGCCCAAAAGAAATTGATCTCGCTGTATGCAATTGAAAACGCTGTAGATGAGACAGATCCCTGGCGTTTACTGTGAATGCTAAAATTACTGACGATTCTGAAAAAGGTGTTTGATGTGGAGGTGAATTATTGCAATTTCACAACTATGTATCTTTCTTTAGGATTCTAGAAATATAAGCTAACCACCGCCATTAGGGACAGTGCATTCTGAGATGCAGTTGTTCACTAGAAGTTAATTACTCTAAGATTCTCATTTTCAGAATACATCTAATGCATGTATTATTATTTCTCACCGGTTTAAAGAAGAGAAACATCAAAGTATTGCTCAGCTGGAAAATAAAGTGGTAAAACAGCCTGGATGATATTTGTGTTCCAAAAGCAATGATACTTCCTGTGCGTATTTTCAACAGCTTTATTGGCTCATCTCCCAATTCCGTTCAATGTTCTTTGTTATCGATAATGTAAATTAAGGGTAACGTTCCTCTGAAAGTCTACCCACATCATTTTATTAAAATTCAAGCATCTCGCGTTTTTTCGAAAAATATCATTCTGAGCGTTCTTGTGTATTGACTATATGTGCCTGTTTGTCAAAGACTAGAAGCTTAATAAAGCAAATACAATAATCAAAACACGACCGATAAGCATTCTAACCACAACCATAACATATTTCACTGCTATCATTTATAAATCACTCTCAAAAGGAGGATGTTTGCCTAAACATGACTTAACCACGCCTTAAACAAAACTGAAAAAGAGAGAGAGAAAGAGAAAAAAAAAAACGCCAGCTTTCTTGTTACCGACATTTGATACATTTAGAAAAGTTCAAAGATCTGTTGTTTTCGTTAGTGGTAGAGTTAAGTGAGCAGAAAATCCGTAGAGAGTGATAAATGACATAAAGCTTCGAAACAACAAGATTTTCTTTAGAAAGCAAAAAAGAAACGCGCTGCGAAATCTCTGAGGGAAGGTTTCCAAATACTTATTCTCAAATCAACTTTTTTTCCTTTTCTTTTTTCCTTTTATTTCAATAACGACTAGCCCATAATTATATTACTAACAGGATACAAAGTATCAAATATTTAGTGAAGGATTTTTATCGAAATGTCTCAGGTCCTAGAAGAATGAAACTTCCTGCTTCCAGTGTCATCTTGACAATTGACATTAAAATAAGAATAGCAATAAGCCCACAAGCTGAATGAGAGATTTACGATATACCTCCTCATTCCAGTAATAAGTTTAGTCGATTGAAGGATCCAAAAATAGAAAAAGGATGTATAGTCATTAGTCTACTTTGATTACCATAACAGGAAACATCTGATGGAGTTTCCCCTATTCAGCAACCTGACAGAATACTGTGTATACAGTGGAGTGAAAAAGTATGTTAAAGTTAATACTTAGCAGTTATATTGTTTCTGAGAGGGGTACAAAATTAATGGGCGAATCTCTTCTTGCGAAATTCGTCTTTCAGTTGAGCACAGGAGAGAGCTAACTTCAGTGTCACACTTCCCAACAAAATGTTCCATTTAGCACAACCGTATCAACCAACGAACTGACAACGCATAATGTTCATGGTCTGCGATGACCAGGAATTGTCAGTCTGACCGTAACCTATTTGTATTGTGGAGCCTATGCCCGCCAGGCAAATATAGGCTACAGCCTAGCAAAGGACCAGGAAGTTGAAGGTGGGGGTTGGGGGGGGGGCATAATAGTGCTGAGGACTGTGGTAGGAGCACGAAGGAGCATAGGGCCTAGAGAAGAAGAGGAAGGGATTACATTTTTACCACTTCAAGTGGGCCCGCTCCGTAAAACAGATTGTGAAACCTGTTTAATTCCTTTTACAGGTTTTACAGAATTACGAATCGATTATTATTATTAAAAGGCTACCCCACTACTAATTCTTGCACAGCTATGGTATTATAAACCTTATAAATAATGTTCTTGGTGCAAGCCATGAGAATGTCATAAGAGTAGTTTATTTTTTTCAGCAAAGAATCTTGTTTCACTCCACCCTAGCCTAGATTAAAATGTACATATAACATAAAATAAAACAATTATCTCATAAGCTGTAATCTGCGTCGCCCGTCCAGTATTACATTTTATATATAAATATACCTTGAGCAGCCTTTTGATGTGTAAATATACCCACCGTGTTAGGCACAATATAGCCGTAATCGTGCTGATGTGCCGTTAAATCCCAACACAACAATAACAACAACATACATTATAGAGTCCACTTTATGTCCTGTTCTTTAGACAGGTTATTTATTCAACGTACGTGTGCACATGCCTGGAGTATAAAAGACCCTTTTATAATTTATGCGATTTTTAGTGCACTTTTTTTTTCATGCAATTTTGTATAGCTATCTTTGAGAAAGATACTGAATAAGTGTATGCCTGAATGTTTGTGTCTGTCGTTATTCTACATGCATCGTCATATTATCGTACGAGCAATTTCCATTATAGGAAGAATTATTACATCATCCCTTGGTTTTATTATTATTATTATTATCATTATTTATGTTTATTTACGAAACTGTTTATATGCCCAGTAGTTTCTCAAGAAAGCTAGCTTAAAAGTTAATGTAGTTTAAAAACACCAAATTTTAAGACGCACATCAGTCCACAGAAAGAGAACCTTAGACTAGCACAATTTGACTAAACTTTTTACAATAATAATAAGGGATGGCATTAAACCTTTTCCTTGTCATACGCTGAAAAACCAACATTTTTTATGTGACTGTAACAGAGGTGAGTTTTTGTCCTGTGCACCCAATGAGACGAGGAAGGGGAATGCAATAAAAGCAGTACGAACAGTAGTTACCTAGATCTACAACTTTGATGTTTCTTGATATACACACATATAGACACACATATACATATTCACATGCACATATACACGCTGTAAACAGACAAACATTCACCCAGGCATGAGCGGAGATCGACACACAAGCATCTGTCGATTTTTCCACTCATCCCTCCAATCCTCTATCCTTCGATGCGTCAAATAATGCATTCAACAATTCAGCCTTCCATCAATCCACCCATCCATCCATCCATTAATCCATCCATCCATCCATCCATTCATCACTCCATTTATCGATCCATCCATCCATTTTCCATCCATCCATTCATCCGTCCGTCCATCCAGCTACAACACTCCATCCATTAAGGCATATATATATACATATAAACTTACATGTATAGACATAAACATACATACATACACACACACACACACACACACATACACACAAATACATACATAGGAATACGAATACGATTAGTTTATTTGTCTACAAGGAAATACATCTTGACCATTGCAGAAGAACAAATGAAACAAAAATATATAAATAGTATACAGCACAAATATACATTAAACAATTTCCACATGCATACCATATATATCTCCATGCTTACATATTCATACACACGTATCGCATAGACATACCTTTATGCACATACAGCCACATACACATACATACCCAGTCACATGCATATATACAAACATACACACACATACATACATACATACATACATACATACATACATACATACATACATACATACATACATACATACA
>JBCAUA010109737.1:0-10051 GCA_038406235.1 Peronia verruculata
ACATCTAGCACTGTGCATTTCTCTCAAGTGGACAGTATGATGTGGAATTACCCCATAAGTATTCGGGTATCTTGGTCTGACGCCAGGCTCTTAGACGGAATTTTTAATTTGGGAGCACCCAGATCGGGTTCTTAGAGGGGTAAATTATAGAGGAAAAATTCGGTTTTGCAGCAGAGGCGGGCTCTTTGGCGGACCGGGCTCTTAGGCGGAGGGTTCTTAGGTGGAGACCACTGTATTGTAATTTTGTGTACATATTTTACCATTTCACATCTAAAATTTGTCAGAACAGATTTTTGATAAAATACTTAGTTTTTCTCTACAATTTTTTTAATTTGGTAGGTGAAAAGGTCACTGATTTTTTAAGAATTTGACCCCAAAATCTCAAATTTCTCAAAAATTTAAAATGATATCAATAATCCCTCCTGACATAATTTAAATATTGTTTTGCTCCATAAATAAAGTATATAGCACATTTCTGCTAAAAAAAATGCATTTTGAGAAAAACGCTTTTAAAGTTTGTTTTTTTTCTAAAAAAAGCCATAAAGAGGTTTTGATCGGACTTTCAACCCCAAAACATCTTTGTGTAGTACTAGACCTCTTTCCATGATTTCTTTACTTGCCTTCTCCTGTGTCCTCTCCCATTTTTTTTCCATTTTTGCTTCCCTACCCCCATCAGTAGAAGGGCTTCCATGGAGTCATTTTAAGGTCCAGAGAGGGTTATATAAGGCCGCCATGTCCTCCTTGGTCAAAAGCAAGAGCTTTTTACCCTTCCTGTGACAGATAATCATTACACTCTGAAAAAGCAGAAACGTGACATATTTCACCCTTATAAGGCTGTGGGAAGTCTATTTCAGAGGCCTAGGTGAACATTTTCATTGATATTCGGTGTGTAGCGCGCCTCTGATGGTCAGTCAGTGTCCACCCCTGGCACTCCTGATGTTGATGAAGGCGATGATAATTAAGTCTCTTCTATGCAATTTGTCCGTATCCGGCAAAATAGTGATGACCTATCTGAATAAAGAGCCCCAATTGAGCAAGAGCCAGGATGGCACAGGGACAGGTCAACCTTTGCTTGACCACCCTTCTGATCCCTTAGAACGGACGTATCAACTTTTTTACCATTTTTATATTCAGCAGAGACCGCACTTTTAAAAGAAAACAAATTCAAAATCAAATATTTTGAGCGAAAACCCAATTTCAGGACCCTCTCCCCTTAAATATTCAAGTAGGCCTATTTTTTGATTTGAGAAATTGCTTGTCAGCATTATTGGCCTGAGTTTAAAAAAAAAAAGTCTAGATCTCTAGATATGAAAGATCTATAATGAGAATTCCAAATGGCATGTCCATGGATGAATGACAGAATAATACATCTTAAGCTTCCTATGATTTATCATTGTGCTTTATTTCATGCAGTTTGGGCTGAATCATATTATTCAGAACAAGACTGATGGCTGCTGCTTTGACTACAACTGTTGCTGCCAATGTCAAATTCTCAGAGTTGTGTGGGTTGTTAGAGAAGACTCTAAAAACGCAAGGGAATGACAAAAAGAAAAGAGTTCTTAAAGACTTTGTCGACAAATGGCGTGAGTTTCATGGTCAGCTACACAAAGATGACATCAGTACGGTAAGTGGTGGTATACTAAACCAGATCAATATTCAGTTTTTATGTTGAACTTTACTTTGAAGTTACATGTATTAGGCCTACACAAATATTCATGTAAACAAATATGTATCAGTCTGATAGCCAGTGGGTCAGTGATGCACCATTTCTCTATATTAAGGTATGTTATCTGCTCAGTTTTCAATGCATGCCTACCTATGTGTTGTTACTTTTTTGTTTGAGTCTTTTATGTTTGTCTGAGACGTTCTGGTATTGTGATCAATGAATATTTTAACTTGATCGGCTGACACAACTTCTCACAGTGTCTTTTTTTTTACAGGATGATTCATTTTATCCTGCAATGCGACTTCTGCTGCCTCATCTTGACAAGGAAAGAATTGCCTATGGCATCAAGGAGGTTGAACATGGATCTTTTTCTCTTTTTACCTTGTCTTAATAGCTTTCATTAAAAGCAATCCCCACAGTGTTCCATTTCTAAATTGATGTGGAAGTTTTGAAGTTTTTGTGAGTTAAACAACTTAATGCCACTGTGGAGTATCTTAGGGCATGTTATGCATCGTTTTTACAGAAGATTACTACATATCAAGCAAGTTTCATCGCTGAAAAAGGTTTGATAAAAAATGAGTGAATCAATTTAGGTTGATAACACGCATTGAGTTCAGTTTTAATGCAGACAAAAGTTATTCACTAAGGTCAAAATCTTTTTGAATCACAAAATTTAATGTACTGATTGAAGAGAATAAGAGAACGAAACAACAAACTGTAATCACTCTACTGACAAAGATCAGTTTTGCTTGACAGCAATTCACTGAACCAACAATTGTTTTCTAATAAAATAACATTTGTATGTCAGTTTATATACATGTATATTTTGTTTTTTCTTATCAATGTAGCATACCTTTGCTAAACTTCTGATTGAAGTTTTATGCCTCGGCAAGGACAGCCCAGATGCAAATCGACTTATTCATTTTAAAGCACCTAAAACTGCTAGAGCAGTAAGTAACCTAAAAAAAATTTTTTTTCTAAATATTTGCTTCTTGTGCATAACACAGTTGTAAGGGAATTTAAAACTAAAGTGTAATCATTAAGTATAGCCATTGTTCTGGCATTGTAAAGATTCATTTGATTGCGCTACATGCTTTAGGTTATAAATTATATTTGAGGACTAAAAAGTGAGCCATTTGACTTTTGATCAGGGATGGAAATAAGTCCTTCTGTGTCATTTTTATGTAACAGTCTGACATTGAGTCATATCATGTTGCATAAATTGTTTCAGGCATTAGAAAGTGACCATGGGACCATGCACTTAGATGACATATTTCAGTATTTGATTTGACATTCTGTCCACTATTTTAAATATATGTGAATTTAAGATGTGTTCATGCAACTTCATTTCAGGATGCTGGAGATTTTGCAAGTGTAGCATTTTTTGTGCTTAAGAATCGCTGCCCAGACAAAGGATCTTTGACAATTGATGAAGTGAATAAAGATCTAGATGCAATTGCCATTGGCAATGCTAACAAAGAGAAAGAGACAGTCCGTAAACACCTGATGCATTTGTTAACATCCCTGAGTGCCATAGAACAGAAATGGCTAATCAGAATGATTATGAAAGAGTTGAAGATCGGACTGAGTCAGGCATCAGTGCTCAGTGTCTATCACCCAGACGGTGAAGAGCTTTACAATGTCAACAATAATCTTGAGAAGGTAAACAGTAAGCCTATATATCATGATGATCTTGTTGGCATTCATTGTTTGTGAAAAAATATCGGTAGATGTGACGAATACAGATACAAATAGTTTATTTGTCCACAAGGAAATACATTTTGACCAGTGCAGAAAACAACTGAAACAAAAAAATATGAAGAACAAAGATACATTAACAATTTCCATATGCGTACCATATATAGCTCCATACCTACATATTCATACATATCACACAGACACACGCACACATGGCCACACACACACATACATACACAGCCACGTGCCTAATACAAATATACATACACACACACACAACATATACACACATACACATATACCTACCTACCTACCTACCTACCTACCTACCTACCTACCTACCTACCTACCTATATATAACAAATATAAATTCATACATACATATGACAATATGGCATGAACAGTGTGCAACTGCTTACATTTACATCCATTTATTTAGATTCTGCAACATTCTTACTGATGATGGTACAAACGAATTTTTCTATCTTTCTCTCCTAACTTTTTTTTGAAAGAACAATATTTCTATATCATTGGCTTATCAGTTGAATTAGACTGCAGAAATGCCTTTATTTTCCCTGCAGGTGTGTCGCTTGTTGAGAGATCCAAAAACAAGAGCCCATGAAATAGGCATCACAGTTTTCTCACCTTTTTCCCCAATGCTTGGCGAGAGAGGTTCGCCAGATAAGGTAAAAAATCCTGAACTACTTTACCTATGAAATTAGACGTAAACTCATTATAGGATACAGGTGAATAGCTTACCTTTTTCACCTGATTTTGTCTAACTGCTGTTAACTTAAAATTCAGTCTATCATGTAGTGTCTTATAAAAGTTCATTTGACTTGTCTTGATAATTTCACAAAGTTTATTTCTGTTTCTCTATTCAGGTGGATAACACTTGTGCTGGGTGGAAATCTTGATCATATTTTGGATAATCAGTTACAAAGTTCAAATTAAATACTTAAATTTTCCAATTTATTCAGTTCATTTTGATCTGTGTAAGCGGTTCATTTAGCTGATTTGCTTATCAGATTCCTATCCACTTTTACATTTGCCTGTTTATCTTATCAGTTTCACTTCCCATATCCACATCTGCCCCGTGGTGTGTGGTTGGTTGTGATCACTGTTCTTTGTTTGTTCTACCCATACATGGAGTGTTGAGTGTGTGTGTGTTTGTGTGTGTGTGTGGGGGGGGGGGGGGAGGGCTAAGTTTAGGCCTATACTACTTTGTCAGTGTGAAAGATCAAAGGCATTGCAGACAGGGGAGAACCATAGGCACTGTGATAGTCATACGTTGTCACTCCTTGTGCAAGTAGGGCTTTGCAGGCAGGATTCAGGATTTTAGATGGGGGAACTGGGACCACAGATTGGCACTCATTGGTAGACTTGAACTGTTAGCTTTCACTATCGAGCTTTCGATAAAAAAAGAGTTGAAAACCAAGTAACTTGATCTATGGCTGTCATTCACCGTCAAGTCTTCAACTGGTTCAAGTAGCACACTGGTTTTGCGCATTACCCCCTTTGCTACATAGGAGTTTCGGTAATTTTTACAACACTAAATATTCGGGCTCTCGTTCCAGTTTACATAGGGGTTTTCATTGTTCTGTGGTTGTGTTTTTTGATTGGGTATAGTAGCATAACTAATGAAGCTAACTATGTAAAGTTATATTTTTTATGAAAGGTAATATAATGATCTTTCATTTTATACCAGTCAGACTCAGATAATTTTCATTTGTAATGATAAAGAAGTGCTAACAACTGCACTGGGCAATCAAGGTCTACATCTAAATCAATGTTTACAATCCTATTCCAGTCACTACGCTAGTAGTACAAGAACCTGAGTACTGCATTTCAGCACTCCCAGACTTGATAAAATTGTACCCAGAACTCATGAACTTTGTAAACATAAGAGTTATAGCTGCTCAAAGAAAGGCCAGAGGATGCATGTCCAACTGGTGAATGGGATCGAGAGTTTCAGTTTCCTCTGAGACTTACATTGTATGGCCTAGAACGAAAAGTTATTTACTTCTGGGTCATACAGCGTATGTCCTAAAGGGATTGAAAGGGTTAACTACAACAGACTACACTGCAAACTAAGGTTGAAACATGATTAATTATACTTTCTCATGTGTTGGTATTTGAAGATGTTGACATGATTCTATTCCTTAACAAAAGTAAAGCAACAAAAACATGCAGAAAAATGAATAAGTAGGGGAAAGTTTTTTTCTTGGAAACGTGTATTAAGGTGGTGCAAAGGTCAGACTATCCCTATATAAACCGGCATGTTTAATAGAGTTTATTACTGTGTAATATATGCTTGTGGTGTGAAATTTGCCATGAAATTATAAACAAAACTAAAACAATGAAAACAGTTCATTGGATATGGACCCAAAAGTGTCATTTTAGTCTGTGTAGGATTGAATATAGACGAATTAGCAACTGGTGCATTGCTTTCCACTCACCCCTATTTCACTTTTCAGGGAATACTGTACATCTTTTTTTTTAAGAGACCAAGACAACTGTGCATTTGGATTGTTGTTTTATTATTCATATATTAAAGGTATTCCTGTAACTCACTCTTTAGTATTAGACCTGATGATTTTTGGCCTTATTGTGTAATCAAAAGGAGAGCACATTTTGTTTCCAGAATGAAAGATGACACAATTTTTAGTGATGTCACTCTTATTCGTTTGGTATATATATATATAACTTCTTAATAATGATTTCTAATAGACTGACAGAATAACAATCTTACATTTGATTTGACTATTGTAAATCAGCTGTTATAAAAATCCAATTTGCTCTAAAAATGTACTTTTTTATTTCCTTTTTTAACAACATTGAAAAGCCTCTCCTATAAACAAATCATTTAATTAACATTTCCTTTTGTGTACAGCAGTACCATGTTTAAATTTTATATGTTTTCAATATTGCCTTGATGAAGAGCCAAGTGGGCTCGAAAATTAGGGCTGCGATATTAGTTTATTGTATTAACTCAATTCAAAATTCTTCATATTGTTTTTCAGCTTTTTTGATGTATTTAATTAGTGGCTGATAGACAGTCATCTTAGTTTTAAGACATTTTTGATAAAATGAAACAACAGTTCATTATGCTGCACTAAATAATAGTGTATTGACACATAGCAGTGCTAATAGCCTGGGCTTGTGATGAATGGAGAAGACGGGGGAGGGCTAAGTCTGCATGCCATGTACAAGCAGGGCAAATACTACAGACACAAAACTGCGGCCGAGGGGGCAAGAAGGTGGATGAAACCAGTCTGTGTTGTAAGGTAGCAGAGCGGCTCGCTGCGAGGGTAGATCTAACTCAAGGCCTGAAATCAAGATTGCAAATCATTGCCCAGATAATGAAAATCGAGAAAATCTAGTTTAGATCCAGTTATTACGAAGTGGGTAATTAGAAAATCCAGTTTATTAAAATCCAGATCGACGCCCAGCACTAGATAACACCATTAATTTAAAAGATCAGATGTAGTTGCAGGTTAAGCAGATTTGGGGTACATGAATTGAAAGCTGATTTTCAAGGTATGACAAGTTAGCAAAAGTTTTAAATGATGTTTTATTCATATGCACATTTTTAGAGGTTTGTGAATTAAATTCTACAATTGTTACCAAGAATTAAGATGTTTGATATTCTACTTTTTTTTTTTTTTTTAAAGAATTTGCATATTTTTTATGAAATAGTATTTCTCTTACAACTAGGTCGAAAAAATCATGGAAAATAAAATGTACTTCATTGAAACAAAGTATGATGGAGAAAGAGTCTTGCTTCACAAAGATGGGGATGAGTACAAGTACTTCTCCAGAAGGTAAACCATATTTCCTGAATAAATATTCAATCCATCATAGTCTGCTGTCAAAAAGGCTAGTGTGTAGGAACTGTCAGCCTTGAATTCTTTCTTTTTGAAGTTTGTTTTATTATGTGAGAGTGAATTGATTAACTTTTAAGACTCACTTACTGCCCGTGGCTGTTTTGGCTGGACTTATGAGGAACTGTAATGGTACATTTAATTGTTTCTGCTAAGTCAGTGATTCAGTCTGCAACTGTTATCTTCATCATCATAGGTTAATGGTAGTTGTTGTATTGTGGATTTCTCAGGAACCAATCAGGATTTCTTTCATATTTCTCTAATTCCTGTAGGGCTGCATTCTCTAGAAGTTGGTTTGAAGGAAAAATCGGAAATTGTGGTCATTTTATTTTTAATTTTTTTTTTCTCTCTGCTTCACTTAAAGTTAACTACAGGCTTGAAAATTCCCCTTTAATCCTTTGAACCCTGAGCTCCCCCTCTAAAGCGTATTTCTATTCCTGGGCTCCCAAGTCAAAACAAGCCAAAATGCATAGGGTACAGACAGACAACCATATCAAAGGAACTACAAGAGATAATATCACCAAATTTGAAGGGAAGGTACAAAAATGGTGCCAGTCGGCCCAGAATGTGGAGTCGCGTTTTACGCAGAGGTAGTGGCAGCAAAAACTGCACCATATAATTGTCTTTGTCGGCTTATAAGGGTTATCTTTGTACTTCACTCCTGGGTTGGCAGCTTTGTATTTGTTGTGCTTCTTGCTGCAGACAGCACAGAAATGGTCTTTGCTAGTTCCAGGGGGCACCTCAGGGAAATGGTTACCAGGCATGAAGCGTTGTTCGTTCAGTTGGTGATGAAGGCTCAAACAACTGGGTGAACGATAATTTCCAAGGGCAAGGCAGATGTTTTGAATGTATTTAGTGAAAGATTTGTGTTTGTTGTTTCTAAACATGGATAGCACATAGATATTACACATTGCCCACATGAAAAACTTGACAAGAAGATGGCGGGGCCAGCGGTAGTGCCTGCGACAGCGGTTGAGCCGCATGAGCTGATCATTCTTGTCACAACCGCCGATGTAAAAATTATAGTCTTTGACAAGTTGAGGTATTGGAATCTCTGTCACAGTCCCATATTTGTTTCTCCTGTAGACAGCTCTTACTACATTGGGATCATGGTAGTTTGAAACAAAGTAGATGGGCTTTCAGTCTTGCCATACTAGGCATGTTATGCTGTCCGGGCACTTATTCCTAAAATCGCCACGGTTTATCAGCTTCTTCACTATTGTTGCTGTTGCGAAATTTTTTTGATTAATCATCAATGTTCCAACCATGCCAGTTTGTTGCTCTTGTAATAAATGTTGTGACAACAAGACAAGAGTTATAAAATCTATCCATTACAAGAATGTGACCTAGATTATCCAACTGAGCGGATGTAAGAAAATGTATCACTGTGTTTCCTACTGCTCAAGTGTGGCATCAATAATTTCAGCAGTCCCTGTATATATTTCAACATTCATCACATAGCCTGATTCAGCATCACAGAGAAGGAAACTCTTTATACCCCATTTCACCGGCTTATCTCAAATATACTGTTTTATGCCTAGACGATTTTTGCACGGGATCATTCCCTCATCTAGACTAAGGTGTTGATTTGGTTTATAATAGTGTCTGAATTTCAACAATAAATCATCAAGCATTGGGCAAACCTTGTAGATTTTATCTCGCTTGTCAATAATGACGTCTTCCTTGTCAGTGATGTGCAAATGTGCCCAAATAGCTAGGAAGCGATCACGAGTGAAGACCAGGTGAACTCCAGGCAAGAAACCAATAAAATTGGAACCTTCGCTGTTCCAGTAATCTTTGAAACTGGGTTTCACACATAAGCATCACATGTAGCTACGTATTCCCATGAATGCTTTCATCTCTTCAATAGACACTTCAATAAAATTTTTAGCAGCAAAGTTTTCAGGTTTATCTCTGTGTTTTGTATTGCACGAAGGTCTGTCATTTGGACAATATTTTGCCAGAACACGTCATCAGCGAACAGATGTAGGAAGTCATTAGATTACTGTCATTTGTAATATTATCAGGAAGGTTTCTTGGACCAACATTTTTATTCATGAACAGTTGTTCTAGATCTGCAGCAGGTCTTGTAAACACATTTATCCATCCATCATCTAGATCTATCTGGCCTTGGTCAGCATCACCACAATCAGCTGGTCTAGTGCCACGCCCCCTATGCCTAACATTCCTGTCACTGTTGTCACTGTCACTAGATCTATCCTCACCTACTTCGTCATCATTATCACAGCTTTCTGTTTGGTAATCTCTATCTAGATCTAATTCTTCATCTGATTCTGAACCATCTCTAGTGAAATAATCAACAATTTGTTGAGACCTGAATAGCTGAGGTCTAGCTCTTTTACCAGTTGCTTCGCTGGTCCTATGAGTAGTGGTTTGCTTATAGAGATCGGCGTGTGAAGGCATACGGGCGGCAAGGATTTCGGTCTGAGCCGCCACTATAAGCCGAGGGAGGTCTCCTCCCTAGCTCCGACCCCTACCTTCTCGTGGTAGCAACTGATAAGGATCGAGCCTTCTTGTGCTGCTTGATCTGAACTAACAGGGGCGGGTCGCCGAGCGGCCAGCGGTACCATACCTGGTCTGGTCCTCCGCCTGGTGGGTGTCCAAGGGATACCGGAATTGCACTCCTCCGGAGTGGCCGCTGCTGCCTGGACGGGCGGGTTGCTGACGCCTACCCCTGTTGGTCCCGCCTGGCAAGGAAGTGAGGAGAGCTGCTGGGCTCGGCTGACTTGTGGTGGCTGACGCTTCGTGACGAAGTCCAGTGTCCAGGGTGGTCACATCTCCT
>JBCAUA010109748.1:0-10051 GCA_038406235.1 Peronia verruculata
CTCTCTCTCTCTCTCTCTCTCTCTCTCTCTCTCTCTCTCTCTAACCCTGGAAATGCCCTGTGCATCAGATACCACAGAGTTAATGAACCGATGAGATAGAACGAGAGAGAGAGACAGAGGGAGGGGGGTAAGTGGGGAGTAAGGTGTGAAAAAGATAGAAGGAGGAGGAAAGGGTGTGTGCATGTGTGTGTGTGTGAGAGAGAGAGAGAAAAGACGAATCTGTGCAGGTCTTTGTGTAGGAGGAACAAGAGGAGAGGATGTATAAGTGAGTGAGAGAGAGATTGAGAGAGAGAGAAAGAGAAATAGTCCATAAAGAAATGTCGATCAAAGGGACGAAAAAAAAAAACCAACTTCAATTTTTCAAAAAAATTATATTAGATACTCTGCCTCGCACAGTCTAAATAAATAGTTTATAAAATTCCAGGCACCCCTAATCACATTTCTCCAACACCGTCCAAGCCGTCGCCGAGATTTGGCTTTAACATTGAAATACTAGGACCTCCTTTATGATGCCTAAAGGGCGGTTTCTTCAGTTTTCCAAATGCCATGGCCGACTCTACATAAGATAATGGAAGCTGGGAGACAAAAATGTCAGTGCTTTTATCCATTAGGCTCCGAGCTATTTATTGGTTCCGACAGATGGTCTGAGGCAATGAAAGTTATTGACAGCGGCAGGAAGTTTGTGGCACCTACATGTCGGACTCAGAATCCTGTGAAACAGTTCTGTGTAGTGGTGATCTTGTGCAATGGAGGAACTGATTTCTGGACAACGATTGTTTTTTCATAGATGTGAAGTTACTGACCTAACAAGGGTAAATCAGTTATACAGTCTTTGTGCAAAGGTTTAGAATAGACAATTTCGTCCATACCAAACTGTAACGAATCATGATTGTGCATATTGGGCACATACGAGTGCATTTTGTGTATAGCGCGGGTTCGAGAGAGGTCGTGTGCATACTAGGCCCGTGCGAATATGTGCTGTGTGTAGCGTTGGTTCTGGTTAGCATGAGTGTGATCGAGAAAGGTCAAGACGGCTTTGGTCAGACCTTTTGTCTGTATGACGTAAGTCACGTGTGCGCATAAATCTAGCAGTTGTAAACTGGTAAGATCGATGACTAGTGGGTTCGAGAGAGAGAGAGAGCTTTCGTGACAGGCTGGCATATAAATATATATAGATAGATATATACATATAGATATAGATAGATATAGATATGTAGATAAAGATAAAGATAGATATAGATATAGATATAAAGGCTCAGCTGGAGAGCGAGAGAGGAAAGCAAGAGAGTAGAATGCAGTGATCGTGTGCATTGGAGTTAGATAGCTGCCCTAAGTTTGTATTGTCATCGAGCACCTGCAATAAATTCTGCATCATTTCGACGTCGAGGATTCCTGTTCTCATTTCACTGTTCCTGTGTGCGTCTCCTCCGTCTTCACCGCCTGATTATCACTTACAACGTCACGACTAACACTCAGTCACACTCATACTTGGCGACACAAACAGGTAACGTTACTAATTTACAATAACGAAACAGCCATGTGATCTATGTGCAAAGATTGTGAATGAACCCAGAAAACAGCTGCTTTCAACAGGAGTAAAGTTGCTGATTTACATAGGATAGAGAGTCGTGTGCAAATTTGTAGAAAGGTTTTGGATTGACATAGATTATAACTTGTTTTCCAAAGCGAAAAGCTATTGATCCGCATGAGTTAGTTAGTAAAGACTATGACTGGGCTGTGAAACAGTTGTCCTCTGTAGCAGTGACGTGACCATGCGAGCTTTGTGTAAGGAATCTAGACAGACATACTCCTTATCGGTAAAGGTAATGATTTAGATTAGAAAGTTAGAGACAAAAATCACTCTGTCCACACAATGGCATACGAAACAAACCAATCTGCAATGTGTGATGTGAATGCATATATAGTATATTTATGCCACTTTAGTTTATCAGGCAGTACATATGCTCAGTTCAATAGCCTAAGATGTCAAATAATGTTGATCCTCTGTGATCACATATATAATACTATAACAGAACATGAAAGAGAATGGCACGGCAAAATATAAAATTGCCTGACATATATCGTAATATATATGCATATATCGTAATATATTATTTGATCATATATTACGATATATGTCATGCAATTTTATATTTTGCTGTGCCATTCTATTTCATGTTTTGTCATGTTGATTCATATCGTGTTTGACTTGTCATATCATGCCATGTTATGACAAAATAAATATGATGTCATTCTGTGTCATGGCATGTTATATCAAGCAATGTCATATAATGTTTTGTCATGTCATCTAATTATTCATCATATCATGTTATCTTGTTATTTAAGCCGGTCACGTCATGTCATGTTGTGTTACAATATTATTTTGGCAGGTATGATCCTATTAGTGTGGCAGTCATTGGGCCATACGAAGCCCTTCTCTCCATATCATTGTCAAGATCAGAAAACTAAGATGATACATTCAGTCAAGAGTCTTCGGGACTTGCAAAAACTATCAGCTAAAGCATTGTACCATTGAGAGGAGGATACTCACAAAAGAATGGCGTTGGGATTGGGCGGATCAGACTCCTGCAAATCCCTGAGAACGGCAGGAAACAGGAACAAACGGAGGGGATTAGTTAATAATTATCTGTGGTGCCCCTGAAGTTACTACAAGACGCTGAAGGTTTCAGTCAATCAGTCAGTCATATTGTTTGATATTCTATTATATTATTTATGATGTACTCACCACTGTTGTCCAGTCCGTTGATATCCAACTGGACACTGGCTCGCCTGAGCATGGAGTGACAGGCTTTGATATCATTGCCTTTGATGTTGTCTAGAAAGACTAACTCGTCGGGGAAGCGAACCTTGGGCTTTCTCTTCTCCTGCTTAGCTAGCAGGCTGGCACGGCGACTCATGTCTCACCGCCTACAGCTCTGGCTGGACCTGACTGGTCAAGTGGTCACTCCGAGTTCTAATCTGCTCTAACTTGAATTACTTCCTAGCACTTCACCTGAAATGAAACGGGATAAATTATAGGGTAAGATAAGACAAGGGAAAGGAAGGGAAGACAATGTGAGCTAAGAATCAGATAGGGTAAGGTGAGCTACAGTAGGGTAAGATAAGGTAAGATACGGTATGGTAAGGTAAGGTAAGATAACATTGGGTAAAGTAAGGTATGTTAAAATAAGATAAGGTAAGGTAAGGTATGGACAAACGTAATGTAAGGCAAGGTAAGGTAGGGGTAAACTAAGGTACTGTAAGGAATGTAAGGTAAGGTAAGGTAAGGTAATGCAACGTAACGTAAGGCAAGGTAAGACAAGGTAAAGTAAAGCACTGTAAGTAGGATAAGGTGAGGTAAGGTAAGGTAAGTGTAAGTTAGGTTAAGTTAGGTTAAGTTAGGTTAGGTTAGGTTAGGTTAGGTTAGGTTAGGTTAGGTTAGGTTAGGTTAGGTTAGGTTAGGTTTGATTAGGATAGTAGAACTGTAGGTACACCACTGCTGACATTCTAAGAAATCTTCCTCCAACTGTTGGTGCGTTCTGGAAAAGGTTTCAGTCAAGTGGCGCGAGAAAGATCAACTCGTTCTTTAGATGTTACCCTCCTATGTTGTTGTTGTTGTTATTGTTGTTGTTGTTACTGTTGTTGTTCTCATTGTTGTTGTTGTTTATTTTTCTTGTCTTATTTCCCCCGTGGTAGATGTTGAAATAATTCATAAGCATACACAATAATACATTTTTTAAAATACTTTATTACATTGATAATTAATAAATAAACACGTAGAAAACAAAACTACATAAAAATAGATCCTCATTCAAAAGCACAAATTTATGAATAAACTGTCAAATAAATGAATAAACAATATCTGAAAAAATCAGAAACAAGACCCGCTATCCGAGAAGTACTGTAGCAGGCCAGTATACTTATGATATAAGCCAAGTCGATGGTGACTGAACTTAGGCAACCATCACCAATGTGATAAGTGTACATCGGAAGAGCCCCTTCGAAATATCATATTTTGTAGATCCTTCAAATAGATTGGAGCCCCAAGTCATGGCTGGTAATTCGTTTAGAAAATGGAAAACTTCAAGCTCAGTACTTGCATGGGAAGAGATGAGCTCTGCCTCGTCAACTCGTTTACAACTACAAGTATGTTGAATACCTGAACTATCAACGAGTTTCCCGTCTGTCTAAAATGCAGATCAAGACTTAAAAGGGATTTTTTTTTAATTTAAAAAAATAAAAACGAAAAGGATATATTCACTATCATAATGAGAGCAAAACAGCCCCATTATATAGTCAACCATGTACGTGTGTCGTGGGTTAGCGGTTAGGCCGTCGACTCGGGATCTGAAGTTCCGGGTTCGAATCCTGACTGGTCCCGACATTTTGTCCTTGGGAAAGGCAATTTACACACATTTCCTGACTCCACCCAGGTTTGAATGGGTACCCGTCTATAGACAGTGATTGGTATTGTTAGATTGATAAGGATTTGAGCGCCTAATAGGCAGCCGCCTTGTATGATTCCCAGGAAGCTGAGAAGGTTTATGAGTGTCTTCTTTAGGTCTGTCAGGGCAATAATAGATTGTAAAGCGCTTAGAGCCTGTAGTTATGGGAATAAGCGCTATGTAAATACTCTCTATTATTATTATTATTATTACGTACATCTATCTGTATTTTTCTAAATGTTTAATTATAAATGGATATAATGGTCCGACAGATTATCCATAGAAGATCAGTGATGTCTTTAATCTCACTTCTAAACAGGATACACTAAGATGTCGAAATCTGAATCAGCAAACAAGGTAAGATTCGTCTATCCATCCCATGCATTCATCCCTACATCCATTAATTATTATATCCATCCATCCAAAAATCCATCCATCAACTCATCCATCAAGTCATCTGTCCATCCATCCTTCAAACCATCCATCCAGTTATCCATCCATCTATCCATCCATCTATTCAACCATCCATCGTTCCATATCATCCACTCATTCGGACACTGATCCATCCATACACCCATTTATCATTCTACATAGCCAGCCTTCAACCCACCCATCCATTCAGTCAATCATTCATCCATGTATCCTATACAACCATCCATTGGTCTATCCATCTATCCTTCGATCCATCTATTTATCCATCCAATCATCTGTCTATTCATTCATTGGTCTATCTATCTGTCCTTCAATCCACCCATCCATTCAGCCATTCAATCATCCATCCATTCACATCTCCACCCTATACATCCATTCATTGGTCCATCCATCTATCCTTCTTCCATCCAGTCATTCATTCATCCATTTAATCCATCCATCCTTCTATTTATCAATTCATCGACCCATAGTCATCAATATATTTATTCGTCCGTTGATCCATTCATCCATCAATGTATCCATGTACACACCCATTCATCAATCCATCCATCCAATCAGCCATTCATTCATCCATCCATCTATTCATCTACCCACTTATACATCCATCCATTGGACTACTCATCTATCGTTCCCTCCATCTAGCCATCCAACCAATCATTCGTGCATTCATTTAGCCATCCATAGGTCCATCCATCCATCTATCTTTTCATTCATTCATTCATTCATTCATTCATTCATGCATTTATTCATCTAGCTATTCCCCATCTTTCCATCCATCATCCATTTCCATCCATCCATCTATTTTTTCATCCACCATCGTTGTATAATCTTTTTCCCAGGGATCAAACATGTATCCAATGACCGAGCCTGAGTCAGGATCCCCACCTGATTACCAGCCGCCTTATACGGTCACCCAACAACCGCAGCTACACCGGCCATACGTGCAAGGAGGAAACATATCTCAGCCACCTATGCAATATATGCAAAGAGGAGACACCTTTCAGCCACCCATGCAATCCATGCAATCAAACACCTCTCAAAACGTCGTGGTCAATGTGGCGGCCCCCACTGTCACCGAGTCTAAACCTCGCCAGTGGTCTACAGGCCTGTGTGACTGCTTCAGTGACATGGGTGTTTGTAAGTGGTTTTGACCATCTATTCATCCATTCCTTGATTCACTCTTTCATTCATTCAACCACGTATTTTTCCATCCATTGATCATCTATCCATCTATCCTTCTGTCGACCCACTCGTCCATCGACTTTCTATCCATCCATAGATTACCAACCATCCACCATCCATTTATTCATCATCCATCTTCCATCCATCCATCCCATCTATCCATCCATCCATCCATCCATCCATCCATCCATCGATTCACATAGCATCCATCCAGTCATTCATTCAGCCATTTATCCATTCATTCATCCATCTATCCACGTTTTTGACCGTCTATCTATCATCCAATCTTTAACCACCCATCCATCTATCCATCCATCCGGTCAACCATGCATCCATCATCTATGCCTCCTTCCCTTTATCTATTCATTCTTCCATCCATCTATGCATCCATCCACCTATCAATCTATCCATCCATCCTTCTATCACCCATACGTCCATCCATTTATTCTTCCTTTTATCCTACCATCCATCCATGCATTGGCAGGCCTCTGTGGATTTTTCTGTTACCCATGTCAGCAATGCCAGATAGCTATGGATATGAATGAAAGCTGCTGTGTGCCTATTTGTCTCCCGGGCTGCTACTGGCTGACCGTACTCAGGACTAAGATAAGGGTGCAGGAAAACATCCAGGTAGGAAAGTAAAACTAAATGCAAGGACATGTAATAGTTCAGCCAGTCAGAAAGTAGATGCTACCAGATTATAGTATTGAATAGAGGGAGTGATTGTGTACTTGTTTATATTGGGGTTTAACGGCACATCAGCACAATTACGGCTATAATATGCCAATAATAATACGGTAAGATTTTGCCTGCCACACATCAAGAAGAGAGGAAAGAGAGCGGGACAGAAGACAGGAGCAAGGAGAGAGACAAGAAATGGGACCCCTGGAACGCCGAGATAGCATTCCATGGGAGACATCCTACCGATGACGGGCTTTCAGCACCTGCAGACGGGAGCAAAGAACCGACTTATATACCCCGGGCCCCCATGCACGGTCAAGACCACAGACAGCCTGGATGAAACGTTCATACAGTTTTGTTTGTGCCTCGATTTAACGGCGCATTGGCCTGATTATTGCGCCTAACAAGGCTGAATGCGCTTACAACTTATGAATACGCTTACAGCTTACGAATACGCTTACAGCTTACAAAGTAGAAACACCAAAGTAGGAATTTTATTGGACGATCGATGATTGTAAAAGAAAGCTGTCAAAAAAGGAATGAGCGCAAACAAGCGGCCCACATTGTGGTTTCCTGCATATTCACAACTTCACACATTCACTGTAACAGTTCTGAGTTTTTAAATAGAAACCAATTTTGGTCTCTTTTAGCTAGTCCTTCATCGAGCGACTCCGACTGAAGAGAAGGGCTTCTCAATTATCTATAAGTGGGCGCTATCTAACCATGACACGAGGAGACCAGTGCAATGCAGTCTGAACCTCCTAATGCACTCACGATGGCAGTTAATCGCTTTGCTAGTCTGACATTGTGAACTATTACATGTTGAAACACACTCAGCTTATCTATTTCTCAGAAGTTGAACACGCTGTGCTATGAACCAGTTAATACTATGATCATCATCATCGTTATCAAATGTCTCGTTTGGAGCAGGGTTATGGTTCTCCACTCCTCTCTTTCAGTTGAGACCCTCATGAAATTGTTGTTATTCTTCGTTATGTTGTTTGCTGGCCAAGTGTTCAGGCTATCTATGGAACTTTTACGTTGGTGTCCTCGATCTTTGTTCATTCTTTTTGTATGCTTGTGTAAAGTGTGTATGTGTATGTGTTTGTGTGTGGGTGTGGGTGGGTGGGTGGGTGTCATACCTAGTTGTTTCAATATTCTTTTTCTGTATATATGCACCGAGAGTTCCAATTGTCGCCTCTTTATATTCTCGATGAGTGTTTTTTTTTTTTTTTCGTATTTGCTATTTCCAGCACTTATTGGTTTGTCTTCAGTTTTGTCCATTATTTTCAGCATTCTCCTGGTGAACCACATTTCTGTTGGTTCAAATTTTCTGTTATTATCGTTATCGATTGCCATGCTTTCACAGGCATTTAAAAGAACTAAGAAATATTTACCAACTATAACAATAATACTAATCCGGGGGGAAAAAAAGGAGATTGAAACATTTTCAAATATTATCTTTCGAAGAAAACATTAAAAAAAAAAAAACTTTCATTTTAAAACACACCAACACTCAGAAAGGCGTACCAACGCACGGGTACACACAACCACAACTACAACAACAATAATAACAACAACAACAATAACAACAATAACACCACCAACAACAACGAACCATTTTTTGTGCCATTATTTTACATTCCTGATCCACGCTACCAGTCTGTGTTTTGGCCACGCCCATATCCAGACCGAGTCCATATATCCTATATATATTGAAAACATTGTCTTAGGATTATGTTTTGCAAAGGGACGGCTTTGGCTCGTGGTCTGCACTCTGGAGACAATGGCGGACAGTGGTGATGAAGAAGAAGAGAATGAACATTGATACCTTGGTACATTCTATTCATCCATCCCTCCACACCTCTCCTCATCCCTCTATCCATCCTCTGATTCATCCAACTATCCATTCATTTATCCATTGCCCAGCCAGCCATTCATCCATCCATCCATCCATCCATCCACCGACCCATCCTTCCCCTTCAACCCTCCATCCACCCAGTCTATTTATCCATCCAGTCATAGTCATCCATCCATCTGCCACCCACCCATCCATTTATCCATGCAGGGCAGTGTAATGAACGACTTCTGTACGGCTTGCTGCTGTCCCGTCTATGCTCAGTGTCAATTGGCGAGAGAGGTCAACGCGACCCGACTGCAGAGACCTTAAAGCTTGATCTCTGGAACAGAACTTCCATAATTATGGAGAAGCTCGTCTATCTTACCACTTTCTACAGCTCTGGAAACAAGGCTAGGTCATTGGTCGAATAACTGATTGATTGATTGATTGATTGATTTTTTCATATCATTACCAACGAAAATATAAACGCACATGTTCCTTTACCATATGTGTAATGTAACTGTTTTTTTTTTTTTATTTCCATTTTTTTTAAGCAAATCTGTTTTTATTTTTATCTTTTTTAAAACAAAACTTACTGAAAAGACCTTGGCGGTTAAAAATCTTTAACTAAATAAAAAAAAAAAAAAAGAAGAAAGAAAGAAAATTCGGTGATACATTTAATCGGCTATGCGACAAGATAACTATGGTAAATGACAGTTTGTAGTGTATTGTGTTCAGGAATAATTTCCACTAGAGAAAACACACACACACACACACACACAAACACACACACACACACAGACATGCACAGGCAACGACGTGATCCAAGTTTTCATAAAACTATGTAATATATTGCAACTTCTGAGTTATTTTCAAAGATTAAAGCTATTGTACATTTATAACATTACTAGAGGAGAACCTACGGACGTCGTGGGAGGTTTTTTTTCAAATATAGGTCAAACCGACATCGTCCTGCCACGTCAAGTGTACAACAAACGTGCGCACCTCGATGTTGCTATTTTGGATGATTACGTCATTCAAAGGAAACGTTTCAACGCGTCATCCTATCATCTATCGAACGTAAAATTCGGAATAAGCACTTTCCCGTTTATTATTCAATTACTATCACATTTTTAGAGTAACGTCAAAGATAATAGGCTTTTTTCTTTCCGGTTTATGTACATAGAAACACAGATCCATAATCAACAATGTTGTGTGCCAAATTTCAGATGGACCCACACAGCAGGTTTCAAGTCCATAAGTCTATTGTGGGTTTTCTTGTAATTTTATAATAATAGTATAAATTATATTCTGTTAATACATGTGAATGTAGGCAAGAGAAGAGATCACATCGACATGAACATGTACAGATTTAATGATCCATTTTGCACCGTCAGCCAGTCACTTCCTTGTGCCAGATACAAAAGAGTATCGCAAACATTGAACAGGACAAAAACAAAACAACATGAAA
>JBCAUA010109759.1:0-10051 GCA_038406235.1 Peronia verruculata
ATAGATAGATAGATAGATAGATAGATAGATAGATAGATAGATAGATAGATAGATAGATAGATAGATAGATAGTCAGTCAGAGACTCACATATATACACACACACAGACATACACACACATACAGAATCATACACGGATAGATGACAGCTAATTATTTCCAGATCAGAATTCCCCACAAACTGACTCAGTCATTATCTAATTAACTAACTCTTGCTACTTATCTTCAGGCACGAAACTTCCTGGTAGATACATTCAGGTCGTGTTCACATTGTGGCCAGTTCGTGTGGCATTCAAAGTCTCATTAAGCCTTATTATCTCCTAACTATACAGTTGTTTACTTAAATTACCATATTTTTCTTCGTCTTGCTATATGGAACGCATTCTTGTTATTTTAGCCTGAGACATAATTATTTATTTCCACCACTGGAATGAGGGCAATGACCTGGCTTTCGATAGCTTACAGAATTTTTAAGGAGTTTTATTTTTTTAATTTAAAAAAAAAATATTTATTTATTTCATCTCCAATATAAGAGAGTTGTTTTGAACCGTTCCCCCTTAAAAAAAAAAAAAAAGCCTTAAATGACTACCCAGATGTACGTCTCGCAGTCACTCAAAATGGGTCATGCGTTTTACAAAATGGCATACAGAGGGTTAATTCATAAACATTCATTTAGTGAAAAGCGAAAACTGTAGCCTGAGATGTTACGGATTGAAGAAATAGGAGGTGACCTGGTAGAATCTGCTAAAATCAGAGGGGAAAAAATCAACAAAAATGAACAGTTTAGCAGATAATCTATATCTTCACCACACAATGTTCTGATATTCTTTTAACCGGCACATGAGAGCAATATGTCTCACGACCAGTCGAAATGATACGTATATCCCTGGACTAGAACGGAGAAATCGGCTTTGAATGTGATGAGGGGGGTCAGACATCGAATTTTTATTCCAGAAATCGAAAGAGCATTCATTTCTGAACAATCTCAATGTAAATACTTCTTAATTACAGTCGGGGTTTAGTGAAGTAGGCATTTAGGTTTATGCGTTTGATTGTTCATTTAAACTCCATTTTCTCGGAAATTCGGTCAGGGCAAACAAACACCCCCCCCCCCCCCCTGCCCGTCCGTCTCTTTAAACTGCAATATCTCTGAGTAGAATAAAGGTGGTTGAGAACTTTTTATTTCACTGCCTAAAAGGGTATGAAATAAGCTTTCACATAATACCAGAAACTCTATATGTTGAATAATCGACATACGTCTCATTCTGACTGCTGCGAGGCATATGTTCCAGGGCCAGTCGAGATGAAACGTAAGTCGCAGGACTAAAACCGAGAAATCGGGCTTTGAATGTGATGGGGGTGGTCAGATATCGATTTTTTTATTTTGTTATATTTTTTATCGCAAAAATCGAAAGTGCACTCAGTTCTGAGCAAGACAATCTCACTCTTACCCTTAATTTATAAATATTACTTCATTAAAATCGGGGTTCTGTGAGGGAAGTATGTAGATTTATGCGTTCGACCTTCATTGAAACTCGATTTTCAGTCAAAATGAGACGTAGGTAGATTTTTCATTATATGGGGTTTTTGGTATCATGTGAAAGCTTCTTTTATACCCTTACAGATGAGCTAGTTTTATTCTAGCTAGAGGTACTGCAGTTAAAAGAGACAAGCCCGGGGGAGGGGGGGGGGGAATGACCGGAATTCCCAGAAAATCGAGTTTAAGTGAAGGGTCGAACGCATAAAGCTAGATATCTACCTTACAAAAACACGATTTTAATGAAGAAATACTTATAAATTGAGGGTAAGAAAGATTGTCTTGCCCTGAAATGAATGCATTTCCGATTTCTGCAATTAAAAAATAATAATAATAATAAAAATCGAAACCTGATCCCCATCGACACATTCAAAGCCCGGTTTCTCGGTTCTAGCACAGCGACTTACGTCTCATTTCGACTGGTCTCTGAGACAATGGTTCTCAACTCTTGTCAAGCCACGGCCCACTAACATAGTTATTACTATTTTTTTTTTTAAATGTAAATTATTTCAGTTCTGAATATGGATGTTAGAAGAAAAGAAAGATCTACAACTCATTTGTGCATTTTTTAAATTTTTTTCGTTACCTACAGGTTTTGCAACACATTACATTTTGAAGTTGCCTGCTTTTTGCTGAGGAATTGTATGGGTAGAAATTTGGAATTTGGAAAATTTTCCTGGACACCGGCACTCCACCTATTCTGTCATCAATTTTGAACTGTCAAGGGTTCTCTAGGGTGCGTAACGTACACATGGGACCTCCTAAATATATTCGGCTTTATCCGTCGGACTTCCCTACCCAGAGAAGGGTCTTATTGTCGAAGTGAATTTTCACTGCTGTGTAAGCGGCAGAAAGGTACAATTATGTGTACACTCATTTCCAGGTTGCTGCCAAATACTGTGGGCGTCCTGTGGACCTCCAGTTCAGTACCATTGGCTTAACCATTTCACTGCCAAACCTATTTTGAACATTTCCTCTGCGAACTCTCCTGCATTCAAGTTGAGAATTATTCTGTACTGAGAAGGTCAGCTTACTTAGTGTTGGCCAGTATTAGTGTTTTTACTGTGCCATACTCGATTCACTGGTTCTATGAGTTTATAATAATATCTAAATCTTCTGATGGATATGTCCATGGCATCCAAAGAGTTAATAATGGTACATGTATTGTACTTTTTTTTCTCCTGTGCAGATGACCGTGAGGCCCAGGAAATTGTTCGTATGTTGTACGACCGTGTCAGTCAAGATGATAACCCTGATGATATGGGACAGATTAGAGACCTGCTCAGTAAGTATTGGGACAGAAAGACTGATAGAAGACACAATGAGTCACTGAGATGGACAGACAGACTGATAGATAGTTGGACTGACAAGCTAATAAACAGACAAGCAATAGCTTATAGACAGGCATACTATTCGGATGAAAAGGTCTATTTCAACTCTTTATTCTCCGCTTGTATACCACATACTTGCCCATAAAAAGTTCATCTCAATTCCTGTTTTGTTATTTATTTATTTATTTATTTATTTATTTATTTATCTTGAAGAGCCAAAGTTTGTGATACATTTTGTCATCATTACTTTCAGTTGAAACAGTCGCCGCCTCCCTGGGAGATGAGCCAATGATGTTCCCCGAAGAGCAACTGGAACCAGCCAATGAGCCAGCAGCAATCATGGAGAGGGTGGAGCCACCTGTCAAGGAAGAAGAGGAAGAAGACGAAGCTGAGGCACTAGAGCAGCTAGCGGAGGCGGAGGAAAAGAAAGAGGCCGTCCAACCAGAGGCCGAGAAAAAAGAGGCGGACAGCGCTAAGTTAGAGGCTGTAGCCGCCAACAAAGCTGGTGAGTTTTAACACTTTTAATGTGCTCCTCTGTGCTATTAAAAACAAAACAAAACACACCAAGGACACATTCAAGAGCAACATCAAAAATAACGATACCAATGTCATCATTTTCTAGAAGTATCTTTGAAAACAGGAAGACTGTCAACCGGTGTCTATATCTAGATATTTAATAAAAAGGTCACAAAATGAAGAAAAAATACATAGATGGATAGATGCATAAATAAAAGGAAATGGGAAAATAAAGAAAAGTAAGTAAATAAAATCTAAGCAATAATAATAATAATAATAATAATAAATAATAATAATAAAGATATATAGAAAGATAAAAGTTTCCAAATTTTCATCATCTTCATCAATAAAGACAACATTAACGATACCAGTAGCTGCAACATCAGCATCATCATCTTCATCATCATCATGACCACCATCATCTTCAACAACAATAAATAACAATATCATTATTCTGCAACACAATAACTCAAAAGCAACATCTTCATCGTTGACAACAACAATAACAAACATATTGTCATCAACATGGATTTAAAAAAATAAAAATTAAAAAAAAAAAATTAAAAAATCCTGGCTCGAACCGTCATTGGTCCCAGTCTTTTGCCTTCTTAAAATTCATTTTCTGACTCAACCCAGATTAGAATGGGTGTCCGACTAAAGACAGTGAATGGTATTGTTAGAATGCTAAAGATTTGCATGCCTAAAGCCGAAGCCATAGTGTTATAGGCCAAACTCATTCCATTGCCCCGGGCTGCAGTGCGTCTGGGTCTGACCACGTGGCCAGCTAACTGTCAGCTGGCGTTTCCTTTTTTTTTTTTTTTTTGGTTATACCCGCCTGCAATTTTTTCGTCTTGCGAGCTCGCAACATGACTATATGCGGCTGCAGTGCGAGAGTTAGACACAGACACAGATGCACTGGGGCTAAGACCTATAACAGGCAGCTATACTATACTATCCAGGAAGTTGAGAACGTCGATGAATGTCTCCATTGGTACTATCGAGGTAGCAATCGAGTGTAAAGCACACAGAGGCGACACTGTATGGGGATAATCGATATATAAATACTCTGTGTCCATCTTTTTTTCCCTCTCCTCCTCCTTCTTCTTCTTTTTATTTGCTTCTTCTTCTTCTTCTTCTTCTTCCTCTTTGTCTTCTTCTCTTCTTCCTATTCTTCTTCTTCCTCTTCTTCTTCTTTTAATAGTCATTATTAAAGTCATTATTGCTACTTCAACCACGTATCCCTACTGTCACTATTACTTCCAATGTGTTATTACTAGTGTAATAAATTCGTTTTTCTACAGAACCTTTACATTTCATTTACTATGATTAGTTGCCTCTGCACAAAAAAAAAAATAATTTTTTTTCATCCTTACAGATGAACAGAAAGAGTAAGCAGCGAAAGATGGGAACAGAAGAATGGCAGTATGGATGAGTGAGTGAAAGAAGAAAGGAGGTAAAAAAGACAGAGTGAAAGGAAGAACTCTCATACAAAAGCAAGGCGAAGGCAAAGTGTTATGACCAAGAAGATAAAGATGTCAACACTACAGATCTGAAACTATAGAAAGCCAGTTGGGTTACATCTCACGAAAAAATTGAATGGTCATCAATGGAAGCTCAAGATGGTCAGAAAATATCTACAACAGATTTTATCTTGTAAAGTCCTTATGGATCATGATTTCAAACATAGCGTGCTCATGTTTTTTTTTTTTTTTTACCATTTTGACCTTATTTTTCATTCAAAGTGGAGCTCGTATAGCCGACTATCCACTATCAAAGACAAACCGTTATGACACCGAAAACCTGTGGGCTTTAGCAAACTAAAATTGATATGGTCCTGTTTATATTGCCCATTTAAAAAAAAAAGTTGCTATTTTCAACGTCAAAAAGGGAGAAAAAAACATCATTTCTCAAGATAAGCCTATAGTGCGGATAGAAGAATAAAATGCAAGATGTTTATAAACAAAATCTGCCTCATTGATCATCTTTCAGGAGGCCAGCAGCCAATGCTTAAATGTTCATTTGTTACTTCATGAGTGAAGCTCAAAAGAATTAAATTAGAAATGAAAGATATGAAACGAGACACAGATGTGGAGAAGAAAATAAACGTCTTTTCATAAGGCGAAATGAAAACTTAGAAGAGATGGAAGAGGTTTAAAGAAAGTACAGCCATTTGAGTAAGTAAAGAACGGGCACATAATATATGTAAAAGTAAATAAAAACATAAGGAGGATAGGAAGAGATAATGATAGCTTTGAAGTAAATGCAAAATGGCGGAGGAAAAGAGATGGAACAGATAAAGACGGAACAAAGAAGTAAAAGAAGGAAAAGCAAGAAAGAGAAGAACACATTGACTGAAAACAGTTAAGAGAACATGGGACTATTAGAACCCGGAACCTGAAGAAAACATTACGAGGCAAACTATAAAATAAAGGACAAAAATTAGCTAAATTATGAAGAATTCTCCTCACAGTCGGTAAGAATGTGGCCAAATACATACAAAAGAAAAAACAAAAAATACTGAGAACATTCCTTGATCAAAACTAAACCACACATTCCCTTGAACGTCCATCAGAAACTCCTTTTCGTGAGAGAAAGAATATTTTAATCCACTCAGAAACAGCTGATGGCATAAAGATCTTTGTCGTTATTGACGGAACACAACACTAACTTATGATTTAAACTGCAAATCATAAAACTGAATACTAATTCACAGCGTGAGTGACCTTTTAACAGAATGATTGATCTTTGAATGACCTCTGCACCCCACAGTCCGCATAATAAACTACAGCAATTCAGAAGATCGCCGACATACCTAGATGATTTAACCCTTTCCATACGAAGCCCACACACGTTTCTGTAATGAATTGACGTCCGATAATCCATATTGTGTCAGACAACATAAACGTCTTTAAAAAAAATCCATTATTGTTGTCGAAGTGTACTTAACACTGTTCATTTTAACTCTAGGATAACCAGTGTAAAAACATACAAATCCTGACTGTAAGGGCTTTCGTATGCGAAGGGTTGATGAAGATGGCGTAGGAATGTTGATTTATAAGATGAATTATTGACAAAACAAAGAAAGAACAACCACAAAAAGTCAAGAGCAACAATATCTTTGAAGCGTTTTCTTTTTTCTTTTGCGGCCAACTCTGGTTAAATGCAGAACACCCGATAATTATTCTCGAAAAGATCGATTATAATATTATAATCAGTATCTTACTGAGACCCTCAGCCTCAGTAATAATAAAAAATTACATTAGCCATGTCTTTAACATCAAAAACTAACAAACAAACAAACGCATAATTAAACAAACAAACAGATATACCGGTAATATGGTACCATTGAGGGCAACAACATCTCTTTCAAAAACGTTTAAACCAACCACACAGTTGGTCTAGAACGACTGCAAACAACAACAACAAGAACAACAACAACAATAATAATAGCAACAACAACAACAACAACAACAACATCAAAAGAAACACCAAATCCACCACAGATATCACAAATCTCTCCCAGCTCTCCTTGTCTATAACCCTTTCCCCTCCCGTTCCCAACCCTTCTCTTATTCCACCCCCCCCGCCCCACCCCCCAGCCTGAAAAAATTCCACATTTATGTTTGTTTGCAGAAAAACATAAAACGCATATCTTAAACACATACATAATTACACAATTTTCATTTAAAATAAAAATAACAGTGTTGTTTCGTGTACATCTGTGATTTTTGTTCCTAGTTTTTTGTTGGCCTCGTGATAACAAACTGTGTTGTTATAAAACATCATCATAATTCCCCTCATGACGTCATTCAATTTTCTGTTTTCAGATAATACAGAAAGGTGATACAAATTACAGGATAATGAAAAATGAATGAGTTATAAGAAAAAAAAATTGTTTGATATCAAAATGAGATTCATGTCGAATATTTGTAGATCGTGCTAACACACAAATTGTCTGTCTGATAAATCTGCGTTTTAACTAGAATATTTAAATAATTAAATAAATTCATGTTGCAGTTGATTAAGAAGGAAGTTAAAAAAGAAAGAAAGAAAAAAAAAAAAAAGAATGAAAGAAAACAGCACAAGGGGGAATAATCGATATTAAGTCAATGTTTCTGTGAGGATACAACGGCGCGTTAATGCCATGACAGCTATATCTTGCCTTGCACGGTGGAACACGTTTGCTGAATTAGAGAGATATATCAAAATGTATATATAAATTACCAATTTGAAATACACTGCTTTACAAAGTTATCTAATTGATACACATCGGTTTATCAAAGAGTGTGAAAAGAAAATGAGCGAAAAGGAGTTATATGAGAGCATGCGGTTTGCCGTGTGGCCCTCGGCATTTGGACAATTTTCTTATTACAGTGTCATGGTCTTGATACTAGTTTCAAATTTGGGACTAATAAAGGCCTCATTCGGAAGGGATTTACTAAAACAAAGAAATAAATGAACAAGAGAGAAGCTAGAACTGCTGTTAATATGGTGGGAGGTGTGGGCAGAGGAGAGAAAGATTTTGATAGACAAGAGATATAAGCCAAGGAATCTGGTTTTAATGAGCCGAACAACAAAAACAACAACAACAACAACAACAATAACAACAACAACAACAACAACAACAATAACAACAACAACAACAGCAGCAGCAGCAACAACAACAACAACAGAAGAATGGGAGCCTAATATTTCGACATGAATCTCATTTTGGCATTAAGCACAGATTTCTCTCAATATAAGACCAATCATTGTGACTAGCCTTATCACAGGGACCAGTTATTGTTATCATTAATATTTATAGGGACCAGTCATTGTTTAAATATTCTAATTATTATCACCATGGACTTGTGATTATTCCTAAGATTCATTATTGTTTCTCAAGTACAAAGTTTTTGTACAGAGAAAAATATGATTTGTCTTGAAAACAAACTTTGAAAAGATGTCATCTATTTCCGAAATAAACACATATGGACAGCTAGATTTTTGCGTTTATATATCAGAATATTGCAAAATGTCCATTCAGTGTTATTTGATCCAAATGTTACAGCTCGTATAGTGTCTCAGTCGTCTCCTCTTTCTGCAGGTTACTTCCCTTTTCTGTAAGGCAGAGAAACTCTAATATCAAATGAACGCTAAAAAAATGCAACCGCTTTTTCTTGTCAAATTCTATAAGCAGTAATTTTGTAAATATATGTTTAAAAAAAAATAAATAAATAAAAATACAACCTTTGTTTTGCCCATATTCCTACACAGTTTCAGAGGTACATTTTTTACATGTTTCGCTTAAAGATAATGCAAATATATCTGCATGTTTTCCAACTACCCTGGTTTACATAACCGTTGAGGTGCCTCTGAAGGGCTAAAAACAAACGACAAGAACAAAAAGCTACCAAACTGTCTTGCAAATACAAAACTTGCTTCTGATTTTTGCTCTTGAACCTGAGCATTGCTTTTTGATTACAAAGCTGTTAATCTTATAGTCTTTTTGGCTACATTTTTTAATGCTAATCCATAGCTTGTATTCTTTTCTATTTGTGTTTAAGAAAATCAGGATGGCTTATGTACTGTATTATTAAAAAAGAAGAAAAGAAACAGAAAGAACTGCCATTGTAATAATCATTATGTTAGCAAGTCAATAAATTACTTTTTCAGAGTTGCTCTACAGTCATTATGTACATACCACTGACTATGGGTTTACAGGTAACTGAGGCCAACCACAAACAGCACGCGCTTATCATGCCACTTATATTCAATCTATTCTTGTTAAATTTTAACCCTTTTCAGCCCGCTACTGTTGCTCCCTCTCTTGTTCTTTGCGTTGTTATTGGTGATACCTTTGTGAATATTTGACATGAAATATTTTACATTGTGTCTCCTTGTTTTCTGCTCTTATTGTGTTTTATGTCTAAATCATGTACAATGTGGCTATTGTGTCGCTGTAAAAATTATAATATAATTATTGTTAATGAAAACGATCTCATTTTCTGCAAATTCTTCTTTGGATTTTCATTCCTGTTTCTCTACTGTTCCAAATATAGGTTAGTCATTGATTTTGTGTTTTCACACTGTTTAATCCCTGTTATGGAATTATTTTTAAGTTCTTGACACATCTCACTCTCATAGGGTCAATATTGTCTGACCTGAAAGAGACCAGAAAAAAAAAATTAACTATGGTGACAAACTTAATCTATTTCTTCTCAGAGAAACGACAGCAGATAGACGTGAAGAACACCTTAATATCAACGTTAAAAGAAAGCGTAGATCTAATCCACACTCTGACAATAAAATGGATGTAGCCTAGCTAGAGACGTGCTGCTGAAATGGGTATTGAAAATAGTAACGAAATAATAGCAGTAAGCTAACATTTACATCTAAATCCATTTTGCACATTTTTTATGGCATTTATTTCGCTTTTCAACTGTTCAACATTGTTTTAATTTATCTTAGTTATTAAGAAAAAAAAAAGTTACTAATAAAATCAGCGTGACTTAGAGACAACAATATACCAAAGACGGTGCCCTTATGGAAAAGTATGAGTATTATTTCAGAGTCAAAATAGCAAACAATATACAGATATATACACACAGATGTGTGGCGTGTTAGCTCAGTGGTTTGTGCTGTGGCCTTTGGAAGCAGAGGTCGGTGGTTCGAATCGCAACGGTTGCA
>JBCAUA010109770.1:0-10051 GCA_038406235.1 Peronia verruculata
CTTGACGTGTAAACGTTTGAGCCAGCATAGCCGTAATCGTGCTGATGTGTCGTTAAACCCCAACACAAACAAACAAATGAACAAACTATTATTGCAAACGGCGATGGATTTAAAAGGGGGTTAATATATGCTATATAATTATATATATGAATACCATGTGACGATAGATGGTGCCATATTGTGACATTCTGCAATAATAATAATAATAATAATGCTAAATTTAATGTAGAGTGCTTGAGCAAGAGCCGGATGAGTTAGAAAATTTGGCGCTCTATTTTTTTTTTATATCGTTTCAACGTCCTAGATCTTCATTATCATTGTTATTTCGTGGCGGCGGCCGGCGGTGTATTGATTTATTGTTGGTTAACAGTCCCTATCTTGAAATTCAAGACATCATAAATAAATAAATAATAAATAAATAAATATATAAACGAATAAATGTTGTCCTAAAGAAGAGCCAAAATGACATTATTTAATTAGTTTCAGCTGTATGAATTCGCAGTATTTAAATGTGTTATTGGCTTATATTGAGTAAGTTACAAGTTGACATTCATTGTCTTGTATTGTAAGACATTGAAATAACAAATTGTTAGTCAGTACTCCAGTCTCTACTAGGTATCTCATATTGGTTTTAATTCTAATGAAAAAAACACAAAGAAAAAAAAAGTCTCCAACGCATCACTCCAAAGAATACATTCTTATCTGATCACAGTAAAAATATATTTTGTTTGTTTTATCTTGCTTATCCGCACTCATCCCCCACGAGAGCCCGGGGTTTATAAGTAGGTTCTCTGATCCCACCTGCAGGTGATGTAACCTTGTCATCCGGTGGGGTGTCTCCTTTCTCTCTCCTTGCTCCTGTCTTCTGTTCCGCTTTCTTTCCTCTCTTCTTCTTGGCGTGCAAACGTATCTTTCCGTGTCTGATACAGTATAGCCGTAATTGTGCTGATGTGTCGTTAAACCCCAACACAAATAAACAAACAATTTTCCACACTCACTATACCTCACAGTCTGATATATATGTGAACATGTAGGCCAAGGGAGGTTTTTAAAATTGTTTGAATTTTCTGAGGAATAGTTTTTATCTACCATATAGCGTTGAGCTCTTTTCTTTTTCTTATCTGTCTAGAGCTGTCATATAAAAGGCATAATATGAGCTCTTTAAGTCAAGAGTATTCTAGCTTTGATCCTTGCTTTCATCGAGATAATTTATAAATATGACCTTTAGCTTGGACGTTGTCGCAACACGTACACGCAAAATAAACGGCATAGAGAGAGAGAGAACGCATGAAAGAGACTGATAGAGAATAAGAGAGAGAGAGAGAGATGGGTTGGGGGGGGGGGGATAGAACAAACGGAAGAAAATTACAGACAGGTTCTGACATTAGAGGGAATAACGATTGCTAAAAGGGAGGACGACATGGCCTTGGCGCTAGTATTTAAATGATTACAGTATCGAATACGTAGACATCTCCGCGACTCTGCTCTTTGATGTTTTACCGACTAACAGGCAAGCTTGTTCAATAATATAAGCTTATACCGGAACTTTTGTTCTTTTTTTGAGTTAGACCGGATGCACAACTGTCTTGTTTGATTTCAACAGTTGTTCAGTTGTTAGTTTGTGCTGATTAAAAAATGTTAAGTCTTTAAGTCGATCGTTTGTGATGGACTTGTTCTTAATCATGCAATAGTCGCGTGATGGTAATGAAAACTCCGTTTCATTGAAAATGTAAGTTATGCCACAGTAACGTTCATGCCAGAGGTAATTAGTAGACCTACATTACAGGTCATGACAGAGAATCTCATTAGGTGGTAGAAAAACCCCTTGGGTGGAGCGAGACAGGTGACGGTCTTCAGAGGAAGAGTGGGTTCTTTCATCAGATGTTTCGGCCTTTAACTTCTTTACATCTTCTAGAGCCCCGGCCACACTGGGCTATTTACTTCCTCTGGAAAGACAAGAGATGTAATACAAGTGATGCAAGAAAACAACAACAACGACGATGACGACAACAACAACAACAACACAATAACAACAACAACAACAACAACACCTTTGCCCCCCATTATTTGAAACACGTGAAACAAAACATTGTGAGAAAATATCACAGATTGGGGGGGGGGGGGAGAAGGGGAGAAATCATCGCATGGAATTTTCCTTTACACATGATATTTCAAATAAAAAAGAGATTTTTTTTCTTCTTTACAATGCATGTGTTGGCCATACACCATTTCCTGTACTTGGCAAAGGGAAGTAATCTGGCTGATACCCAAAATGGCCTATATATATTATTACAATAATAATGAAAGAAACAAGAGAAAAGATACACAAGAATATGTACTTTTCAAACATTTTACTCGAACAAACAAACGATAAACAAACAAACAAACAAACATAAAAAACAATACTTATTCCTCTCTTCACAATGAGAATTTTCGACCATCGACTAATTATTACCCTTTCCAAGCATAAGGAATATTAGACAAGCCTTGCCAGTGTATGTGTGTGTGTGTGTGCGTGTGCTCGCCTGTGCGTGAGTGTGCGTGTGTGTGTATGTGTGCTCGTGAGTATAGGTATGTGTGTATGTGAATCTCCGAGTTGTCTGCCACAGAACCACAAAACCGACTGTTTTCTGACTTCAGGGCACCTGCCTGATTTATTCATGTTTTCTGACCTCAAGGCAATTGGCTGTTTTATTCGAACTTTTCTTCAGAATTGCACTATTTTTCAGAAATGAATAAGATCCACTCGGTACTTCGCAGCATTTGAATTTCTGAAATGGATTCGAATTTGCTTCGCTGAGACTTATTCAGCGAATACTTTTATACGAGTTCGATATCTCCTCTCCGACGCGTACAGTTCAATCCTGTGCACTAAAACTTTTCACTCGCTTCGTCGACATCTACAGTTTCATCTGCGATATCAAATGACGTGAGCCAGATAGAGTAGAAGTAATGATTCGTTGTACTCGTGTGCCAGTTTGAGTGTCTGAGCCGTGGCACGAGGGTAAAACACTCGTAACAATCACCGTGTCCTTCTGTGGGTAAGTGGGCGTGTTAGCTGCTGTGCTCTACCAGTAATCTTAGGCTTTGTTCTTTTGTAAATTTATTCATTGTTAACCAAAGCCAGAAATTAGTAGACGTAATTGTTCATTGTTTTCCATAGTCACGAATGGGAAATCCTGTTTTTTCATTCATTGTTATACATGGCCACATATTATAAGTTTTGTGGCTTCGTTCATTGTTACTCATAGCCACGAATTGTAGGGTTAGCTCTTTTCGTCACCGTTGTCTATGGCCACGACTTATTACTTCTCTTCTTTTGTTTCTAGTTAGCCTATTCATGGTCACGAATGAGCCTTTCTGTTCTTTTAGAATGTAGTATATTTTATTTCTCAGAGGAGATTCACTGACATGTCATTTGCCACGATGGCATTTCTTTTGAAATATCAGACGGTATAACTTATATCTCTCTTTTTTTTCCAGTGAAATTTGTGTAGAATACTATTATATTAAAAATGGGAACTGAGCATAATTATGATTAGTCCTTCATCAGCTATGAGTAAAGGCGTCTTTAACAGAGTTATTGATTTGAATGACTCTGCAAGAACTAGTCTGAACAATATTGCACATCCTTGAATATTACCTCATTATCAGTACGATAAGAAACAAAACGATATGATATAGTATATGAAACATATTAATTTTGATGTGATATATAAATGATTAACCATATCTTTTCGTGTTTTTAGAATTCTCCGAATTTCATTGGGGCATATCTCTGTAAGTTATCACGTTCAGGATCGCAATGTCATCTATCTGGTACCTGAGTGCTTTCACAGTGTGAATGACGTAGATGTTGGAGATAATAAAATATCTGAATGTAGTAATACCTCCTGGGACGGCAACTGTTTTAGTCAGGTGTTTAGTCAGATCTAACGGTCACCTAATACTTTGGTTGAATTTCTTATTTTCTTTTGTTCTAGATTTTTTTTTTTTTTGTCTGCTATTGATTTCAGCGTCTGCCTGAAGAATCATGACTAGCGTAAAAGCCCTGCGTAAACACAATGTTAGATTAAAAAAAAAAAATACAAAATCAATCAATCAAACAATCAATATTATTCTTTTTATTGGCAACTTGTACCAGTTCCGTGATTAACTCCGTTGATGAGTGGTCAGAATCGTCGATCGATCTGTCGTTAAAAATGCCAATAAGTCTCTTGTTTGGCTGATAGTTAAAGTAGTTGAATAATAATTTATAGGATAACCCTTGATTTGTTGATAATTTAATTTCCCAGGTTATATGGCACGCTATTGGATATTAAAATATCCCAGTGAATAAGCGGATAACATACTCAGAAAGTGAATGTTCATTCCATCAAATTTTTTCCTTGTGATTTCTGTATTCGCATACTGTTGTCTTTTCTTGAATGACAACCAGCGATGTTTATTAGGTTCAGAAGATGAAACATCGACATTATCTGTGAAATTATGTGTTTTCACCAGGCACAAGTCACAACAATAGTTAAAAAAATCAAAAGATCAAAGGTCGTTATTGTTTATGAAATTCTGTATTCTCATAAACCAGGCAAAAAGTTGCGCTACTCAGCATTTGAAATTAAATTTAGAACCCTGAATCAATGAAGTTCTGGCACTCTATGAGTTAAAGCGTCCAAGCTCTTGCTACGAGTAGTCACTGACTGTACACAAGTTATGGTCGGCAGTCTATGTAGTTTTTATTATTATTTTTATTTTTTTTTTTATTTTGTTTTTGTTTATGCACATTTTCTTGTAAAGATGCGTTTTTGTTGGTGACTCCTGAAATAACCCAAACGCGATTTTCACTAGATCGTGGATATAACCCAAACATGTGAATTTCACTAGATCGTAGATCCACTGCTTTGTTTGTATGCATACTCTGCTCTTGGTTAGTTCTCCTATCTCCTGGACTGTTCCCTTCAGTGATAACATAATGATATGATACATATATATATATATATTCATATAGGTTACAAGTCACCTGGTTTGCTCTCAATACATTTTGTAGTTATTGAGAAGCGTGAATAAGTTGCGATATAAATTTCCTGTATAATTACTTAAATTGCTACTATTATTACTTTGTCTTCGTCTCAAATATTTTTTTCTGGAAAACTTTTTTTTTTTTCATCATGATAAATTTAAAAGATTCCCCAATGAGCTCTTGAAAAAAAAAAAAACTACAACTTATCATGACAGCCCAGCCTTGAAACATTATGAGATGTTTGAAAGTGTGTAATGCCAGCTGATCTAGTTTATTATACATTGCCAAAGGCTAAGGCAGCACAAGGCACAAAGCTCTGTTAGACAGAATCACTGGCTGGAATCATTGATATTCTGATACGTTGTTCATCTTGTTGTTCCATTTGAATGATAATTGTTTTGTGTGTGTGTGTGTGTGTGTTTTGTTTGTTTGTTTGTTTGTTTGTTTGTTTGTTTTTTTTTTTTGCTTTTCGTTTATATTACCACTTTTTTTTTTTCTATAAGAGATGTGACACAATGAAATCAGGCTCTCGTCAAATTTTTAGTATATGAAGTTATTGTACCATTGTAAAGATTATTCATTTCTCTTTCAGTGTTAGAAAAAAATGACGGTTCTACCTTAAGTAGAAGGTAAGATATTGGCAATTAAAGACGGTGGGGATGACTTGTTGCGGCACCTGAATTTACTGAGAAAATGGCCAATCACTTTTGTAAATCCTTATTAATCCTTGTTAGCTAAATGCCGCTAAATTACAAGTTTTGGGCTTTTCTGCGGTCTCTTTCAGTAAGTTGAATCTTAAATGCATTTTTTGATTGATATAGAAGGATTTGGTAAAGAAAGAAAATGCGTTAAAAATTCATTCACTGTTGAAAAACACCTGATTTCTCAGGTCGGCTCAGTTTGACGAGCGCCTGTTTCATCGTGTCTCGTCTCATTTGATCATGTCGGCACATTGAGCGCAATCACCCTCAGTTTGCCTTCAGGCTACTTGGAGTTCTGTGATGCTGTGCTCTGTTTTTCACTAGTCATTATCGTTGAACAAACACAGGATTTCCATGAAAACACTTAATGATTTCAAGAAGCCATAATATCTAAAACAACTGTAATAGTATCGTGTCCACAGATTTCTTGATAGCAATCTTTCTTTTAGTTAACAAGCTGTCTTTGACCTGGGTAAAGAATATTACAATAAAGTTAATTTACATCTTTTTGAAATCGGCGAGTGTTTTTGTGGACACTGTGTTATTCATATAAAATAACGCTGCTTTTTTTTTTTTTCCAGTTGTGATAATAACATTCTTCTTCTTATTATTATTTTAAGGATTCGTACATGGAGCATGTTCAGTTCAAAATGATTACATCGAGTGTGTATAATGTGTTCCACAGTGACCACGCTGTGATTCCGGATATCTGGACTCTTGAGTGGGGTTTATACGTAACTTCGTTTCTGGAGTAGGCCTAGTCAGGGGAACTGTTAATCATGTCATCTACCTGGAGTGCTTGGACCGTCCGCCTAAAGGATGGAATGCGAGCAAACATCTACAAAAGTGAGTACATATTATGAAGTGGTCAGATTTAATAAAAAGCTCCAGTAGTCGACAGTTCAAAGAACAGACAGGCGTGAATTAGCTTTACGATTTAACTTGAAACACACATTATAAGCATTTGACAAGTCACAATCCAGAAAAAAAAAAAAAAACACAGTCAACCAACCAACCAACCGACAGACAAACAAACAAACAAACAAACAAATAAATAAAAACAAAATTGAAAATTTACAGCTGACAATGTCAAGATAATTATTATGGTGCAGGAACAAAGCTACCGCCAGAGCGCATAGTCATCTAAAGCTTTATGTTTACACATGTTACTTTGCCAGTTTAATGGACATACTGATCTTTTGATCTTTTATTCAAAATATTATCTGTTTCTCTGTTCTTAGCCGTCATTGTTGTTGAGTTTTGGCATTGCTCTGTGTTGCAGTTGTTCTCTCAGAATCATTTGACTTTATAAATATGGTGGGTATGAGGAAACTACCTAGGATTTGAAAAGCTAATGTTGGTTCTGATTCTTATTCTACTCATTGAATGGACCCATCCTGCGGACGGGTGGATATGTTAATGATTTTGTGATGAACGTAAATCAATTTGCAACACTATTTGTCTCAAAATAAAGGGAAAAATGAGAGTGAGGCGTAAATATCTTGGAACAAATTTTAGTGAGGATTTTTCATTGTGACTGAAAAAAAAAAAGGTACTTGGAAAGCGGTTTTTATTATTTTTTTTTTAACTGTGTAAAAATGTAAAAATTAAAGAAAGCTTGTTCATATGGGTAGTAATCTGAAATTGTGAAACTGGGTCCATCTATGGTCAATTCGTCTTTTTCTTTCTTTCTTTCTTTCTTTCTTTCTTTCTTTCTTTCTTTCTTTCTTTCTTTCTTTCTTTTTTTTTTGTAAGAGTGTTATATGTCTAATACATGGAAAATTCAAATTCATCCATGTTCCGATACAAGAAATTAGAGTCAGCATAGTGTGATGAAATTGCCTTCCATCAGTTATACCAATATTTTAATAACATCAGAGGCTTGGAGAGAAGTTGCAAGGTCAATTGCAATTTCCCTCTCACGATAAAAGAAGAATGGAAATACTCAATTTTTGTTCTGTTTTGTTTTGTTTTGTTTTACCATTTTTACATAAATTTTAAAGATCTCTCTATTTATGACAAGAAACCAACAACAAAGACGGAAACTAAACAGCAACAACAACAACAACAACAAAAAAAACAACTTCGAAACTAAGTTATTTTATGAGAGTTGCCTACCTCATAGCGTGAGCTCAGGTCTTTGTTGTTCTATCTCCATTTGTCGCATTTTGAGAAAAATTGATGTTTTATGTTTAGCAACTGTTTTTGCTCTTAGGAGATTGGACAAAATGATTTTTAAACCTACCTGTTTGGGCAAGTGATCGGTGAAATAATTTCATTATATGGTACATTTACTGCCCCTCTTTCATATGATATATATGCATCTCCAAACAGTTCAAAAGAGGAGACAGAGCAACAAAGAACTGAGCTCTCGATAAGTCAAAATTGAGGGGCGGCTCAAGAATGAATAGTAATTTTTTAAAGGGAAGCTCTCTTTCTTTGAAAATGTTTGGCGAAAAATGTTAATTTCTATAAGCTTGCAAAATACAAGGAGAAACACATCTTCATAATTTCCTCTTTCTCTAAAGCCCTAGATCATGAAAATCCATTCAGTAGTTTCTGAGCTATTGGGGACAAACAGTTCTATTATTGTTGTCATTTATATGATTTATAAAGAAAGATTTATTTGCCATCTCTCTCTCCTTCTCTTCCTTTCTCTCTCTCTCTCTCTCCCTCTCTATTTAATCTCTATATATCTCTCTGTCTGTCTGTCTGTCTGTCTGTCTCTCTCTCTCTCTCTCTGTACCTCCTGTTTGTCTATCCATCTATCCTTTTCCTGTCCATCTCTCAGTCTGTCTGCCGGTTTGCCTGCCTGACAGTCCGTGCATCTTTTTATCTCTTAGTCTATGCGTGTGTCCATCAGTTTAATAATAATAATCAGTAGTTTACTGACTGAACTCTGAAACCAGTCTTTCCGATGACCTGGCGGTGTAAACAATGAAAGTCCGGCCATTGTTACGAATCTCATCTGTCCCTACTGCCCCGAGGCTTATGTCAGACTCAAAAGATACTGCGGGCAATTTGACCAAGTGCTTCTCAGTGGTCAGGTATATAACAGTGAGTGAGCAGGGGAGAAACTTGTTGAAAGCGAGAGCGGGCAGAACAATATCGATGGCAGCAAAAAGCAACACAACTTCCATCATGGAGCATAAGGAAAGGTCAAAACCACCACCAGTGCCACCGCCACCACCACGACAATAACAACAACAACAACAACAACAACAACGACACCATCACCACCATCACCATCAACACCACCACCACCACCAGCACCGCTACCACCACCACCACAACAACAACAATAACACCACCACCACCATCACCACGACAACATCACCAGGAACGACACCACCACCACCACCACCACCACCTCTACCACCACCACCACCACCACCAGCACCACTACCACCACCACCACCACCACAAGAACAACAATAACACCACCACGACGACGACAACAACACCAACAACGACACCACCACCACCACCACCTTTGCCACCACTACCTTTACCACCACCACTACCACCACAATAACAACAATAACGACACCCCACCACCCCCACCATCACCACTATCCCCTTCCACCACCACCATGCCATCATCAAGAACAACAACGACACCACCACCACCACAACAAGACCACCATCACCATCCCCACCACCACCACAACAACACAATAGTAAAGCCAGACAGCAGTCTCAGGAAACAACTACTACCACCAAGGCAGGCATCAAAACAACAACCATCTCCGCCATCACCATCGTTGTCATCACCAACAACAAAAGCCGAAGCGGTGATACACAACAGCAATAGACACAACTATTTAGATTACTTTGAAAATTTCCTTTTTTCCTGCACCATCACCGATGCATTTCCCCTTTTATCAACATGATCAAAGAAAGAGAAGTTTTCGAACATAGTTAAAGCAGATATTGCAAACCTATTTGTTTAATATTTGTTCATCGTGGTTCAGCTGGAAAAATAAATCCCTTCAACTTTGAATGAGTGGTTCTGTTGGCGACACAAACTAAGCGGGGCGTCTCCTACAGATTAGGTATTAACATCTTCTTTCTTCAATTTCGCTCATGATTTCTTTTGTTCTCACCCACTCGCTTCTCTGTGTGTGGTTCCGTGTACAGTTATGACTGTAATAAATTGTTCTCCATCTTTATACTGATTCATCATCCATCCATCTATCCATCCATGATGCATTTATCCATTCATCCATCCATCCATCCATCCATCCATTTGTCAGTCCATCCATCCATCCATCCATCCATCCAACCATCCATCCATTCATCCATCCATCCATCCATCCATCCATCCATCCAT
>JBCAUA010109781.1:0-10051 GCA_038406235.1 Peronia verruculata
AGATAGATAGATAGATAGATAGATAGATAGATAGATAGATAGATAGATAGATAGATAGATAGATAGATAGATGGGAAGAGAGAGGAATATAAAGAGTGGGGCAGGGATTGTGCAAATAAATGCCTGACCTGATTCCTCCCCTGTCCAGGCCAAGCGTCCTGTAACTAGGTCAAGGCATTAACACGATTACTGAGCCAGTTTGGGTATCGTCTGGGAGGAAATAAAGGGACTTGAGCGAATTGGTTTTTCTGGCATTCCTGGCACAAATGTGGATCTGCCCTCATCCTCTATCCACAGATCTCGTTTTATTACCAGATAACCATTTAGCTCTTTCATCTCTGTGGACTAAGGGTTCTGTACCGGTGGATGGCGACCCCCTTGGCTGTGGCAAAGCTTTGGAAAAGGGATCCCCTAGCCTTGTTGGAAGTGACTTAGGATAGCATTACTTTGAAATTTACGACGATATGAAGAATAATTGTGTTCTTTTTGTGAATTAAGGTTGGACCATTGTTATGATTTTGTTCGCTAAAAAATCATTACAGATTTTTTTCTAATACTGTATATTGTTGTTGTTGTTGTTGTTGTTGTTTTGGTGTTGTTGTTGTTTGCTGTACGGTATACGCGCTTCTTTCCTGAGCGCGCTCGATTCCCTTAGTTCAGGGAGTGTGGTATCGTTCTATTACTGGTATTAGAGCAACGGCTGCCGTCTATTGGAGTAATGACCGCCGATAGAGACTGAACATGCGCACCGGGTCTAGTTATGCATGTTCTACTATGTCTATGGTTATGTCTGGTTTCTCACTTTGCTTTGAGTTTCCTTTACTCATCATATTATAGCCCTCGGCTCTGCCTCAGAATTCGGACAGATCAGTGGAGACGAAAACTAGCTGTGCTAGACGGACGGAGAGATTATGATGTCACATACTCTTACCCCTTGCCTCCCCTACCCCCTCCCCTTTCCAAAACAAAAAAAAAAAAACTCCTTAGCGAATGATGTGCCCCACCTTTCGTAGTTTTAATCTCTCTCTCTCTCTCTCTCTCTCTCTCTCTCTCTCTCTCTCTCTCTCTCTCTCTCTCTCTCTCTCAGCGACTTCCAGTTCTATTTGAAGCCTTGTGGTGTCAATTCAGGGTGTGAATTCTCATAGCGCCTGCCTGGTCAGTACTTTGTCCTCTGATCCAGCTATTTTTTTTTTTAATTTTACAGCGGCCACAGAGGATTCAAACATCGCATCTGTTTTGAATCATGTTTAGAGTCATCGGGTAATCCGTAAAGACAAGAGGAAGAAAGAACAAAAGATAAAAAAGAAAAAAGAAAGAAAGAAAGAAAGAAAACAAGAAAGAAAACAAGAAAGAAAAAAAAAAGAAAGAGAACCTAACTTACTAAGAATGAGACAGACAAATGAAATTTCACTACACGACAGAGCAGGATGTCCCATGGGGCAGGGGAAGGTGGGGTGGGCAAACTGGGTGCTAGGATCTTGCTCTTGCTCTCCATGATCTTTTACCTAATAATGTTCATCTGATAAGCTCTATGACAAAATCGATGATCACAACTATCGCTGTATAGTATCGCAGATCATTGTTAAGTAGGTCTCTTTGTTTCTCCTTCTTTTTTCCTCCGAAGCCGGACGTCTGGTTTCTTATTTCTTCAGATCTAATTAATGTTCGTTTTCTGGCGGTCAGTGTATTTTATTCTTTGTCTCCTCCAGCTGGCTAGATCTAGTACTGGCGATCACGTTTTACCACCTCTGTGCCGATGATTGACACTGGCCGATCTATGTGATCTATAACAGGATCTACACACTCCGGCCCCTTTTCATGGAAGTTTCTATGGATCTACTCGAAAATCCCCAGTGTTCACAAGATGGCGGAGAACGTCCTGTTTGTTAACATTCTCAGGTGTTGTATGAAACAGATTTGTTTGCGTGCCTTAAATATGACAAACAGACAAACAGACAGACAGATAGACAGAAAGACAGAAAGTGAAGTGAGGTGTCAATAAGTTATACATGTAAAATACACACCATTATTGTAGAGCCTCGCAAAGAGGTTTGGCGTATGCCCCTTCGTGAAAAACTTGCGTCGAGAGTTCGAAATATGAAATTTACCGGGGGATGGAAACAATTCCAAGAATTTAGTCCTAGTCTACATATTTTTCAGTGATTCAACAATCCTCTGACTTCTTTGGTAAGGAAGACCGATGTGTAGCCTTGTCGGATATATATTTCGGAAGTTCTGTGTGTACGTTTCGCGGGTTACAGAGTCCTTGGCAGTTAAGAATCGGGTGAAGGGTGGGCGGAGACGCTGCACTCAGAGCAAAATTTCCAAATTTCAAACTTTTATCCTGAAGGTTCATTCTCACAAAACTGGACAAATATTTCAAGGCGGGATATCCTCGCTCTCTTACGGGATATCCTCACTCTCTCGTACGGGATATCCCTCCTCTCTTAGGATTGGAAGGCTTCATATATGGAGAAAACAAGAATACAACCACTGTGGGACAACAGAATGATTATAGATCCTATATTTTCGACGAATATGCCAAGCTTGACTATCGTATTAGCCCAGGAGATACAACAACGCTGTGCGTCATCAGGTCACAGAGTTCATATCTCCTACAATCTCCTTTCCTGCCCTCTAGCGGGATTCTTGAGGACACGAGACGGCCCTCAGCTCGTCATGGACAGCCCTCGGCTTGACTGACCTTGTCGCTCATAGCTGTCATTGACACAGAATCAATAGCCAATAAGAGAGATCTGGGATCACTCACCTGTCAACAACCACATCTGGGAGTGGGCGGGAGGGAGGGGGGTGGGGGAAGGGGTCAACTACTGGCTCGCCATCTCCACACATAACAGCATCACAACATGCCGAGGCCTTGCTGCAACAACCTTTTACATGACATATCAGACACACACAATGACATACACATAGAAAGAGAGAGAGAGAGAGAGAGAGAAAGAGAGAGACACATAGAAAGAGAGAGAGAGAGAGTGAAAATAAGATCTGTCCATTTTGATCGCCTTCTCCTTTGATCCTCTCTTCATTCTTTCTCGTGTCGTTCCTGGAGTGCTCAATCTTTCCTTTTCAAAACGTCAGAGATTCTAGTTCCATCCATCCATCAGTCTATCCGTCCGTCCGTCCATACACATACACAGGTGAGCGCACACACACACAGACGTTCGTCTGTCTGTCCGTCCGTCGATCATCTATCCATCCATCCATCCATTTCTCTCTATATATATTTATATAATCAAATAGATAGATTCCACACCCTATTTGAGTGACGTTATCATTACTCCAGACACTCTGAACATCCAATCTCGTCTCAAGAGCTTTTCAAGCTGCACTCTCAAGTAAATTTCTCTATCTGTCCACATAATTTTAATGTCCTGCAAGCGTCATGGTATGACTGAGTCTGCGACCCACTGAGCCGGCAAAGATGAAACAGTGAAGGTTGTCCAGGGAACGGTGGTTGGAAAGGGGGGGGGGGAGGGGGGTCAGAAAGAATCATTCGTTGCATTTATCGCTTTACTCACTTGATGTTCACCAAGTTGTTAAGAAATGGCTCCTATTCGTAAATCAGAGCGAGAAAACCGACTGAAATGTGAGCCAAAACTTCGAATGTTTTGAAGCTGTTCTTTCTTTTCGTATTCATATTCACTTTTTTTAAATCGACCCTTCAAGAGTCAGAGACGTAACTGTGTTGACCCTTAGTGAGTCAGAAACGTAACTGTGTTGACCCTTTGTGAGTCAGAGACGTAACTGTGTTGGCCATTTATGAGTCAGCGACGTAACTGTGTTGACCCTTTATGAGTCAGAGACGTAACTGTGTTGACCCTTTAGGAGTCAGAGACATAACTGTATTGACCCTTTAGGGGTCAGAGCCGTAACTGTATTGACCCTTTATGAGTCAGAGCCGTAACTGTGTTGACCCTTTATGAGTCAGAGACGTAGCTGTATTAACATTCGTTGAAAAGATATCCACAGCCTTTCAAAACTCTGTAAAAAACTTGTAATAACATCGGAATTCTGGCGGTATCATCGATGGCGTTTGGACTCATTCTCAGAGACAACGACAGGAAAACAAAAATAGCCCTTTTCTACATCATCATCATCTTGTGTCATCTTTCTCGAGATCGACGTGAAACGACTCGCCATCTCTCTCTCTATCCTCGATTTTTCGAACGCATTCCTCCAAAGGTAAACTCATCCAGTCTTTGATGCCATCCGTCCACAATCCTCACTGTCTTCCTCTGATTCGTTTTCCTTCGATCTTTCCCTCCAGTAAATCCTTACAGATGGTGTTGTGCCGTTTGATGTGACCAAATATTGTAACTTCCTTTTGTGAATTGTTGTCAGTAGTGTACAATAGATTTATTTCGACTGAGCGAACGGCTGGAAATCCCCGTCTAATGTTAGTAGGAGTATGCAAAACACTCCAAACCAAGGCGTCCCTATAGGGTGCCGAACACCCGCGGTAGGCATTGAAGGCTGACTGTTTACATCACCAGATTTAAAACACCGTTTAAAAAAATCAGTAAGAAAAGGCCAAATTGTTGACCTCAACTAAATTTTATCAAACTTGGCAAAAATGAGACACAAATTAATTTAAACAGATCAATGACACGAAAACATTCATCGCCTTCAAATATTAGAAATATATCAGACATTTATAACAATAGCCAAATTAAGAAAAGACCGCCAAATCTGTGAGCACCAGTCACGCAGATTTCAACAAGAGTTACACGATCTGAGTTTCATTCACCGAAGTTTCGTCGTCTCAGAGTGAAAATGTCCCAACTATGTTATAAAGCTGTTGCGATTAAATCAGTTTAACTCCAGAACCACGATTTGTTGTCAGACTTCAAATGAATCCGGTTACCTGGCCTGTTTATAGCTATATAGGGACGCTAGCTCCAAACTGTTCACTGTCGTTGATATAGAAAAATAATATAAAAATACACGGGACCGGTGACAACAATTGTTCTCAGATCTCGTGGTGGAGCGGTAACAAACATCGGTGAGTGTTCTATTTTTAGCAGAGGGGTAAAAAAAAAACACACTCCGGCTAGGATTTCCAGGCTTTTGCTTGGTCGAATCTGAACTATTGACTTTTAGCCTTGTAAACTACACTTTCTTACATTTGCCTGGGGTGCACAGGGTTACGTTTCTAGTGTCTTCGGAGGATACTCCTGGTCCCTCTCTGCCTCGTGGAGATTCTTTGTTATCTTAAGCCTTTCAATCGTAAGAAAGTTCGATTATCACGGCTCTAAGTGGCTGTCTGGGCAGATGTTGCTGAGAATTATTGAGGGTAGAAATTTAGCATTTGGAAATTTTGCTCGTACAGCAGCATTCAATTAATTGATTTTTAACTACCAAGGGCTCCTTAACGTGCATAACGTACACACGGGAGCTTCGAAATATATTCTCTATTATCTTAGAAGGCTAGACTTCGGGCTTTAATACCCTGAGGAAGCCACACTGAAAAGGAATGGGGTTTTTAAATTTTTATGCCCATTCCTCCCCCAGTGGGAGGACCCGCGAGCAGAGCCCGGGAACAGTCTTACCTACGTGACTTCCTTTTCACCAAGAAGCCGACGCCAAACTACATAGCCACGGTGACACCCCCCCCCCCCCCCCGTGCCTCGAGGACACTGTCCAGTAGCTTTGAGCCCATTCGGCTGTTGGACATCACAGTGCAATCACATCATGTAAAGGATGGACAGAATAGAGAACATCTAAACATGAATATTTGCACCATCTATCCGTGATGGACAGACAGAAAGGATGGAAGAAGAGACAGAGAGAGACTGAAGTGGACAGGTCACTTAACCCTTTCACTGCCAAGATTAGAAGGACCCCAGGTTTGAGAGATCATTTCGAATTGGTAGGTTGGTCCAATGCAACATATGTGCTGCTGAACACACGACTTCAACAGCATTATATAGGTTGAGGTTTCAATAAGAGACTAAGTTCACCTAGTTTGGGCACATAATAGCAAACATAATCAGTGTCCAGAGCCGCTAGCAGTGAAGGGGTTAAAGTGAAACATGGCCAGCTACCAACAGTGAAAGACAGCATGGAGAGACAGAGAGAGTGAACCACAGAAGTAAAGAGGTAAAAAAGGCAGAGAGAAAGAGTCCGAAAGAGGGCGTAAAGCAAAAGATAGAGAGAAACAAAGAGAGAGAAAGCATAGAGAGACAGAGAAAGACGGAGAGAGAGAGAATGACAACAAATAAGGAGACAGAGAGAGAGAGAGAGAGAATGACCAAAACACATGAGCGAGGATGAGAGTGGGAAAGAAAGAAAAAAACATTCCACGAGAAAACGAACGAGAGAAAGAAAGAGTAAGACAGAGAAAGACATAGGAAGAGAGACAGACAGGCAGTCAAACAGACAGACAGGGAGAGAGACTGACAGAGAGAGAGAGGCTGGAAGATAATGGTACAGAAAGGAAAAGCGTAGTTTGTAAAGTGATCTGGTTGCATACGCAGTTTGGCTGAACATCATATCCTGAAAAGCCAGAGAATTCTTATAACAATAATCGTCCTTGACACTAGGGAGGGGTCGTTATATTTTTATCTATCTATGTACCTGACGTTCACCATGTTGTTGTTAAGAAATGGCTAGAATTTTTAAGCCAGAGCGACAATATTGATTGAAGATATGAATGGAAATTTCGAACGCCATGATACTAATCTTCTCTCATTAACTCTTTTAAACCAAGGCTTTGTGAATCTGAGATGTAACGTAACATTGCTAACATCAGCTAACGAGATATCCGATAGAAAGAAAGAAAGAAAGAAAGAAGAACATACTAACATGAAATAGAATTTTTTTTACTGTGCAATCTTTATTTTCCTGATACTTAAAGTTCACACTGAAGCACCTTCCCCTGCGGGGGGTCTGGGTTTATAAGTAGGTTCTCTGCTCCCACCTGCAGGCGGTTTAAGCTCACCATCGGTGGGGTGTCTCCCATGAGGTGCAATCTCCGACATTCCAGGGGAGATCTCTCTCTCTCTCTCTTTCTCTCTCTCTCGCTCTCTCTCTCTCGCTCTCTCTCTCTCTCTCGCTCTCTCTCTCTCGCTCTCTCTCTCTCTCGCTCGCTCTCTCTCTCGCTCTCTCTTTCTTTCTCAAGCGTCGCACAACTTCGGGCTTGTCCATTGGGGGATATTGTCCCGTCTTTTTCTCTGTCTGCCTCTCTTTCCCTCTCTCCTTCTACTGTGCCTTGCAAGGATTTTGTCTCGGCCAGCAACTGCATAAGAGGAAAAAAAAAAAAAGCATTCAATCAGGAGGCAGCATCACATCGAAGAAATGGTATCTCTTCAGTGTTCTGGACTGCGGTAGGACAATGGTGTTCTCTGTGGTCCTTGTTGAAAAAAGGAAGTCAAAAAGAACCCTGTAATAATGCACTTACAGGCCAGTTGAGTCTACTAACTTAACATGATGTTTTTCACATTACATGTACATGTGTATCTTCACTGGCCAGTAGTCAGCAGCAATCTCTTTGAAACAGATCTCTGTAATGACCTGTCCATTTTGGTGTGATTGAGAAGGAGCAGAAAGATCTAGAAAAATCAATATTTGAGAGGGGAAAAACAAAATATAAAAAAAAAAAAAAAACACACACAAAAAAAAACAACAAAACAAAACAACAACAAGCAAACAAAACAAAACAAATAAAACAAACATCAGCAGAGAGAATAAATTTTTTTTAAACCCAGAATCATACCTGAATCTATATCGTTATGAGACTCTTCTGGTCAAGTACTATGTTGGCAAAAACTTCACAGGAATCCTCTTTAATCTGAAGATGCTCTTTGAAAGTGATTAAATCTTGCTCTTATAACTTGGTGACAGTACAGCAAACAGTGGTTTCTGCAGGATAGGCGAAAATTGAATCCTATCCTATCTGACCCTATCACATGCTATCATATCCTAATCCATGATTTCCTGTTCTATTCTGTCCTACCCTATTCTATTCTATCCTACCCCAATCTTCCTGTCCTATTCATGTCCTGTCCTACACAATCACTGTAATACCCTTTCCTGTCCTGTCCTGTCTTGTCCTACCCTATCCTGTCCTATCTTACTCTGTCCTGTTCTATGCTATCCTCTCCTCTTCTAATCTTTCTATTCTCTTCTGTAACCACCCAATCACATCTTATGTAGTTCTATCAAGGAATCTGAATATAGTTTGGGCTCCGCATATTTCAATATCAGTCCCCTTTGGTTTTTCAGAATACAGTTCTCGGAAAGCCTACTCTTGGAACAATTTTCAGAATGTCAGGCCCAGTCCATTCAATAATGCTGGTCTCCCACCTCACTTCCCCTGTCTTCCTCCCTCTCTGCTCCCTTGCACAAGACCCCTACGGAATGGTTTTGTAGGATCCTGTGGTTCTTCATACATGAACATACTATCTTCTTTCTTTCTTTCTTTTCTTCCCTCTTTCTATCTTTCTTGTGGTCAATAATTTGATTCCCGTGTGGGTCAATGGCTTAGCCTTATTCTGATCATGAAATAGAATCAACTTTTGTAGTTTTTTTTTTACAAACACAGCCAAAATACTTTTCTCTTCCCACTCTCCTTTTCTCTCCCTTTCCCCTACATCTTTTCTTCCCAGGTCTGTTTTGGCCACTAGAGAGGCTTCATTATTAATAAAACTAACCTATTACAGCAGAAAATGGTATAACTATTTGATACACGATTAGAAATAAATAGCATCAAGAAAGTGAGCAAGCATGCAGTACGTTTTATTTGAAAACATCTTGTGGGAACGTGGACTTTTACAACAGACAATGAAAAGTGTATAATTATAGTCCCATAACAAGCTGAAATCTGGGTGAAAAGATGTTATACCAAGGGAGATAACTGTGATATTTTGTATCGGTAAAGTAAATACGGAGTCGCATCCCATTCCATAGATGCCTGCTGCAGACATTGATGGTTTTATTTATGAATGAGTATCTTCATTATGAAAAGATACTTTTTTTTTTCATGATTGTTTTAAGGCTGTTGAGCCAACAAACTCTCTTGTGTCATAGAAGTGATTGCGATTTTTATGGTTGGTAATGTTGCGATTTTACGGCACATCAGCAAGATTGCGGCTATATTGTGCCCAACACAACGAGTACGTTTGCATGTTAGAAAGGTTGATCAACCTATAATATATAAAATATATTTATTATACGAGCGATGCCTATACCAAAATATCAAAATCTGTACATTTATATAAATGTGGGTAATTAAAGAGCATACAGCGAAACCAACTAAAGATGGACACATGGCTTCCTGTGTGGATCGTCGCATGCTTATCAAGTTATTCGGTGCTGATGTTAAAATATTCTGGTGTAACTAGAAGAGAACCCACGGCCTTCGTGGGAGATTTCATACATACATATGCCTGCGACCTTAAGTGTACGGCAAATATTGCGCAAGTCAATGTTGAGTTCTGGTTGACTGGTCGAAATGTTACTCAAAGAAAACGTGTTTTGAAGTGTCATACTGTCGAATGTACATTTCGGACCAAGCAGCCTCGCGAGTTTGTTATTCAATTATTATCGCATTTTTAGAATGATGCCAAAGATATTTTTTTTCTTTTGGCTTTTTGTACAAAGAAACACAGATCCATATGTAACAATGTTGTGGGCCAAGATTTCATATGGATCCATTCAGCAGTTTTCAAGTCTATAAGCCTACTGTGGGTTTTCTTACAATTTTATAGAAAAGCTCAGGATGGCCTATTGCTTTGTTCTGTTTGGGATTGCTCGTTTTTATCTTGTCTGTGATGGCTGCCGTTGTTGTAGGCCTATAAATTAAAGACTGTTTTACTGGTTACCCCTATGGACAGATAGGAAACCATTAAGTTTATTTAACCATCCAATCTGCTTTATTGTTGGTTCCTGAATCTGTCAAGCCATGTAATGTGTTCATCTATTTATGAAAATATCTACCAATGTGCCCTACCCTTTATTTGCCCATTCGTTCTTTTCTTTTTTCTCTTCCCCTCCCTGTTCCCCTCCCCCTGTCCTCCCCATACACACTCCT
>JBCAUA010109792.1:0-10050 GCA_038406235.1 Peronia verruculata
AAAATGGTAAAAAACAGCAGTGACTTGAACTCACCTGGCGCGACTTGCGACTCATTTGCCCTGGGCGCAAGACATATATTTGAGTCAGCAGAGAAAGAGTACAGAGTGTTTTTCACAGAGGTGCAATACAAGCCCTAGCTTCCTTTTGGAATTGGACCAGCAACCCTCTGCTTTAGAATTTGGGAACCAAGCTACTAGGTTACAGATGTTATCCAACTAGCTTGTGGCACGTGGCTTCAGGGTCTGCAGATGGCCTTCGGGCAGCCCGCGGACTCCGTGCGAAGGTGCACAAACAGCAAGAGTCACTGATTTGAGCTGTTGTATTTGACCATGCCAGGAGGGTTCTCCTCTGCTATTGGCTAAGCCATACTGTCACTTTCTTGTGGTAGTCAAGGTCACGTGGGTCAGCCCTGACCTGCAAACAATTGATGGGAGGCTGTCCTAGCTGGGGGGGTTAACCAATGTGGGCCTCCACCCGGTAGAGTTTGCAGGGGACCAGTCTTGCAGTACCACTGGGGTGTCGGCCACTGCGTGGATGGGTGAATTGCTGATGCTACTCCTCCCCGCCCTGCGACAAGCCAGGGAGGGGGTGAGGCACGGGGCAGTTCGAGCTGGAGTCAACTTGGGGAGGATGGCAGTGGCATTAATGGAATGGCTCCATCTCCTGGGGAGGGGGGCCCCATTGGACTTATGAATGGGGTCGGGAGTGCCTCGAATGATGATCACGAGGCTAGCATAGTGGCAGGTGCAGCCTGGCACTCCCACTGAAGCTCCGATCCAATGAATGTTTCACCCATATCCAGTACAGAAACTATCAAATAAGCATGCTTTGCCATAAGAGAAAAAAAAAATGCAACTCATCACTGTTCTTATGTGAGTGCAAAAATAGACCAGAATGAGCATTCTTTTTCTCATCCTCCTTGATATTTTCAGGTCTATCACTCAAGGGTACTGAGTGAACTGACATTGACCTATGAAAACATTTCACTCATGACAAAACACAAAAAAAAGAATTGAAGAAAAAGGCTACAAGCGTGACAAAACAAAGAAAAGAAAAAGTTTCTTTGTAGCACTAAAGCAGTACACATTCTTCAAAATGATCTTCACAAAAAACTTTGACCTAAAAACCATATTATAAGATAAAAATGAAACAAAAGCAACTAAACTAAAACTTCAAACAACAATATGAGATGTGACATGATGAAATCAGGCTCAAGTCAAATTTTGAGCATATGGAGTTATTGGTATCATTGGGAAGATTATTCATTTCCCTTTTAGTGTGTGAAAAAAAAGATTGTTCTATCTTAAGTAGAAGTTGAGATATTGGTGATTAAAGACAATTAAAAGTATTGCTACTGCTGCAGCTGAAGTTATTGAGAAAATGGCCCATCACTTTTGTAAATAGTTATTAATCCTTGTTAGGAGATGCCACTAAATTACAATTTTTGGGCTTTTACTCAATCTATTTCAGTAAAATGAACTCTGAAATGGATTTTCAGATTGACATAGAAAGGTTTGGTGAAGAAATAAAAAAAACTGCATTAAAAATTCATTCACACTTGAAAAACATGATTTCTCCGGTCGGCTCCATCTGACGAGCGCCTGATTTCATTGTGTCGGGTCTCATATGTGCTATTTTGACAACCTAATATCCTTTGCCATCTCCTTACATTCTCATAGTGTATGTCAAAGTTTACATCTACCTTATTCCACAGGTTCATTTTCTTTTGATCCTTTGAATACACTTCTACAATAGGACCTTATCTGATTTCTACCCGCACATTTACAACTCAAATAATTCAACTTTCTTTTATTTTTAATTTACCGCTTCTGTTTTAAATCAACCATGTTTTCTTTTCTTACTACCTTGCCTTCCTTCTTTCAAATGATTCAGTGAGTAGCATCAAGTCAAATGTATGGAAAATTTCAGTATGCCTTCCTTTAGTCCCCTTTCCATAACAGCTGCTACCATTCATTTATGTATTTTTGTTTCAGCAATTTAATCATATGCACTGCTATTATTTTGGAGAGCATCTAGATTCAATAAGTTTTAAATTTATTGTCTGTCACTCACAGTGAACGGCTTTAGTCATAAATCTCTTCTCACCTGTGTTTCTAGTGTTTTTTGGCTGTAAGTTCTTCTTTCCAGTTGGGTTCCTTAGTTCAGCAATGCACATGTCACTCATTTCCATCCATGATGTCAAAAAAGCTTGCTGTGAGAAGCACTGAATCTAGTATCTCTCAATAGTAGGTCTATGGTTTCCGCTCAGTACTTCACACCACTTTCTTTCGATCAAATATTTCTAAGAGTGAATAATATCACTAGATCTATGTATGGCTGAACTCAAGCACAAGGAGTGTCCATGTTTCACAACATACACAGAGTAAACATACAATACTTAATTATTTCTACAAATCTTATTTCTTTCTTATCAGAAAATTTGTGCCTTTTATAAAATAACTGACTGAATTGGGCTGATATCTGAGCAAATTTTCATACAGCTGTCCATAACTAAGACTCTCACCTTTTCCACCATGAAGTCAACCGAATCCACAATATCGGGATCTGAGGCCTTCTTCTCAAAGCTACCCATAACCATTTTCTTTAGCATCATGGCTGGCATCATCCAAAAACTGCAGAGCAGAATTTTTACTGACTGAATGCTCAACTCACTTTAATCTTTAAAAAAATTAGACTGCCTATCAAAGACAAGACAAAAAATGTACATCTAAAGACAATCTTGAAGTAATCATGAGAAAAGCTGAAGCCAGTTTTCAAAGGGTTTTTATGCTTTGCATAAGCTCTTACACAGAAAGTCATTTTCATTCACTTGTGAAAACAGGAATAGCTTTCAAGTATATTCATTATTATATTACATTTTCAGTCACTAAAGGGCGGAATACAAAAGTGGGCGCTTTTTTTTTTCTTTAAACACATTTTATATGTTCAATGAAATGAATAAATTTGAAGTCATAGTCACATTACTCCCTAGATTATAATGTAAGTTGACACTAAACACAATGCATCTTGTATAAAGTTTGACAATTGCCAGAAAAAAATAAAACTGAAATTGCACAAGCAGGCCAATCTATTCTCAATTCCATGGAAATTTCTACTGAGCAAAAGTAAGTCACCAGTGAAGAAGTGCTTTGATAGTGATTGCTTTGCACTAGATTCACCATCTACAAAATTGTGGCTTTATTACTATTTCATTTTTATCTAAAAGCAATCTTTATTTCTATAACAAGTGTATTTTAGTTTAAATATTATTGACTGGCTTTCATACCTCTCCCACATTAGAGTCAAATATATTCTACGTGCCATACAATGCATTTTCTCCTTCCAAAAGTAACAATTCCTCTAATAATGGTCACAACCATAGAAGCTCATATGGACTATTCCCATGAAAGAAGAAAATGAGAACCTATGTCATGAAATGAAAAGTGAGGTGCAAATATGAAAATGAAGACGAGACATGAAAAGTAAATTGCTATGGAAAATTGTCTAATATCCACTTTCCAGTGCCAGGGCATTATGATATGTCTACTGACAGGAAGGATTTTCAGTTGAAAGTCGAAGTTCTTTCTATAAGCGTACGTTCTATATATGTTTTTCAATTTCTTGAATTTCTATAAGCACTTCATTAAATTTACAGGAAAAAAAAACAAAACCACACACACATTACAATGTTCTCTAAGGTACTCAGCACATCTATTTCTTATTGTAGCTCCCTCTTATTTCCATCGTGATCATTTCTTGTTCGATCTTTTCTGGGCTGATTTCAGAAAACAAAACTCTATATTTATTTTAGATGTACATACGTGGGTGCAGAATTTGTCTGCTGAAAGATGGTGGTATCATAGAAGGAATTGCATAGTATAAGAGAAGCTACTCTTGGGGATCTGGCACTATACTCAGCAAACTTCTGAGCCAGAAACCCTCCTAGTGAAGCACCAAATATATGGACCTGAAACATAAAATATGAAAGAAAATGACATTCTACATTCCTTGGAGACATAAAACTAGATGTTTATTTTCAAAACATATGAGCAATACTAGAATTCAGTGTTCATTCAAAGGGGGAAAATGTGTTCAGGCAATTGTTTTAGACATTCACTGTAGCAAAGATCCTATCACATTGAAACTATTTTCCCATGTACTGTCTCACAAAATGACCAGGTAATAATAACTGCTTATAAGAATCTGTTTACAATGAACAGAAAATGTTTTTTTTTGTTTATTGGGTAGTTGCTTACCTTATCAAGAACCAGATGATCTAAAAGTTTTCTGAAGCCTTCCACAAATTCTTTCATGGTCCAATAAATTGGATACTCAACCTGTATTACAAAAGTAGAGTAAAAGATTTAATGTCTCTGACAGAAGGCCACCAAACTTGAGCCAAACTGGCTAAAGATATAAAATTTTTTTATATGACTGATTCATAATTTCATGTTTAATTTCCAGTTTCAGTCAAATGTAGGAAACAATCTTCCCTTGTGATTTTTAATTCCAGTTTGCCCTATATAGGATTGTGACATCTTTTCAATTAAACTTTTCTCCAAACCATAATGCTGTTCTTCCTTCCACCTGTTCTTTGTCTTTTTCTGATTTTCAATTTTCCATTTTTGTTTCAATGTACATTCTAACACGGTTATTAAGAAAATGCTTAAAATGGAACTTGCGTTGTTAAGAAAAAATCTTTGGGAATACTTTTTTTGCTATGTAATTTCCTATGCTTACAACCGATGGGCTGATACGAAAACTACGCTTATAACGAACAGTTTTTGCTTCCCCGATCGCACTTTTCCTTCATATTAAGTGTAACCATGACCAGGCTCGGGTAGCAGACCAGTTCCCTCCGACAAACAAATCATCCCTGAGCGTGTCAAGTACCAGTATCTATAACGTGCTGTACTGCCCAGCAGTATGACACAACAAGCCCCGACAAAGAAATCATCTGTGAGAGTGTCAAGTACTTGAGCTGCAATGTGCTGTATTGCCTAGCAGTATGAAACACGATGGGTAAGGCCTGAGGCACAAGCATGTAGAAATTATGTACCTACCGTCCCCCTTTTCACACCCCACCTGTCGCTCGTAGCCCCAAGAGAGTATGATATACTGTGAGAGGGTGTTACCTATTACATACATGTGTGAGGCTATTACGATTTCATCATTTATAGTCACACAACCACAGTATCAGAGGATTCAGCTGAGATAAAAAGGCTGAAAGGCTCAGTACACTGTAAACTGTATAGGAGGTTGGCTTGGCCTTTGTCTTTTCAAACATACACTATATACTCTTCTACTTGCAGGCATTCGGATAGTCAAACCAGTCCTACTTGTCAGTGTTTCTTGAAAGCCAGTTGACAGGTATCCTTCATGATCAGTATCATATTGAAAATTGTGAGCTTTAAGTCGACTATAAAACTATTTTAGATCTAGGCTGGCAATCAATGATGAATTCATCGAAACTAAACACAGGAGAAGAGGTTCATTGCAGCAGTTCAAATGAAGCTGATTTGTGAAGTTGATGAAGGTTTACTGGAAAAGTCAGATATCTGCAGAAAGTATGCCATTCCAAACTCCACTAAGTCTACAATACAATCTTGAAGAATATAAAAAAAAAAATTTTAAAAGGCAAAAAAATAACAAACAAATGACATAACAGCTACATAACCACACATTTTATACATATGTATACCTGAAACAACAAGAACAGCAAAAATAAAAATGAAGTGTCCTCAAGGTAGCAGTGTGGTTGCATGATTCTTCAATGAGGGGAGATAATTTGATAATTAAACTTGCATCTCTGTTACAATAAAACAGCGATAGAACAGAATGCTTTCCATTCCCCGCAAAGTTTGTTTTAACTATGTTAGAGCGTACTTAGTTTATACTTTTATAAACCATACTTTTATAATCCTTGAACTGGTTTCAAGGAGAGAATCATCTAAACTTACAGCTATCACTCTGTAGCCAAGGGCAGAGAGTCCTAGAATTTGACGAAAGTAAACATCAGCTGTTCCACTGGCTGGGGGAAAACAGATCAAGGGACTTTTCACTGTCTTTGGGCCTGCCTCATATAAGGTCCACTCTTTGCTATTGTCATCATCCACGATAATCTGCAATGAAGTTCGATGTAATTTATCTGAGTCTCAGAAAAAAGTGTCTATGATGGCAGCTGGGGATGTTTTTTGTTCTGGCTAATTACTTTAGCATTATAATTTTTTCTCTACAGCATTTTACCAGTTACAGTAAAATATATTTTAGCTTTGAATACTGGTCTAGTGGTCTCTGCCTAAGAGCCAGGTCCCTGGGAGACAACAAAAGCAGGCTCTAAGGTGGACTGAAAAGTTTGATGATTCTGACCACAGAATGTCTTCACTTCTATGAATAGTTTCAGATCATTACCATTAGTTAACGATTTATCTATGCTAATAAGAGCAGTTGTGTATGTCTGTGTGCATTGAAATTAGATCTAACCATTCCTGATCTTTCTTAACATACAATGTCATCAATAATGCCCATGGTTAGTCACTCCATGCATAATTGCACGAGTGACAAGTGTTTAACATTAGCCAGACTGACCAATAGGAAAACAACTGACCAGTTAGAAGGCTAAACATATTCCTCCTTATACAAACAGCTAACCATGGGTCCTGTCCTGCATGCTGACAGACAAAGAAATGCTACGAGGTAGTCCACATGTGGCTGATTATGTAGCCATACATCAACCATCATTTCCATCCTCGTCTACTTGTTCCTTCTACCCCCGTCCCCATTTTATTGAACATTTAGCACTGTACATTTCTCTCATGTGGACAATCTGATGTAAATTTACATGAGTGCTCGTGTGTCTCTGCCTTACTGACACCGAGTTCTTACATGGATTTTTTATTTGGGAGCAGGTTCTTAGAGGAGTAAATTGAAGAGGAAAAAAATTCTTTTTGCAATAGAAGCAGGTTATTAGGCAGACCCAGCTCTTAGGTTGAGATCATTGTAGTGTCTTTCAACTCGTTGCAAATAGCATGATACATCAAAGCAACAATATATGTACTTCACCTAGCTGTTCTCCAGGGCATGACAGTCATTGGTGATCATATCTTTCCTTCATTTCTTTGTTTGTTGGTTCTTAGGAACTTCACAGTTACTGAATATATCCCTTGCTATCCTAAAGACTACAGAAGATATAATAATTATGTATGGAATCAATTTGCCTAACTTCCTTGAGTAAGTGTTACTCACAGTCCATCAAAATAACATAGTACATACCTTTCTCTGTGGGATTGTGCTTCGAAAGCTAAGATACTCAGATGATCTTGAGATTTCACTCATCTTCTTAACCTCTGGTCATGCCACTAAGAATTCTAACAAGAATTTCAAGTTCTGTGCCCTGGAGGAAGATATGAGCCAGAATTAATGTGCTAAGCTTTATCACATTAATAATTATGTTTGTACTATGCCATCCTCAAAGCAGATTTCTGTTGATGATTTAAATACATGTGATGTGACTCGCAGACCTTAATTCTTTTTAAATGCAACTAGATCTAGCTACATCTAGATCTAGGCACTACGTTCTCACTGCGGTCCCAGTACAAATAGCATATATCGATACTGCGATTATTATTACACTTGATCACATTAGAATGTATACACCAAATATTTGTAGCCATTTATTGCTTAGTTCCTCCATAGGATAAACCCTGCAGTCACAAGTAGTATCTGTTGTCTTGGCGGTATTCACGGTTTGCAAGTAGTAGTTATCTCACAAGCAGTATCTACTGTCTCGGAGGTATGCACGACTTGCAAGTAGAATCTCTGTTATTTCACAAGTAGTATATGTGGCTTTGGCTTATAGCCAAGGGTCTCAGCTGCTTAGGGCCAGGGATTGGTCTAGTTCATTTTGACTATTCAAGGGTCCCAGCTGGTTAAGCCAGCAGGGTTGTTCTATCCTATTATTTGTAATTTATTTAGTATAGCCTACTGAATAGGCCGCAGTATCGATTTGTACTTTGGGGCTGCGCATCGGGGTATCGATTCCTCGGGACCATAAATCCGTGATTGTGCCCAGACCAAGACCCCAGGTAGAAGGTAGTGCCTAGATCTAATTTAGATTTACAATCTAGGTAAGTCTGATAAGATTAAGAATTCCCGACTGGCACAAGTCCACCTGAGTCAGTGAGTACCTCTCTACTCTCTCTCTCGATCTTTGCTTGAGCTATAAAAATACTGGAAAGCAACATGACACCGTATCATTGATTTTTCAATAAAAAAATATACTAGAACTTGTTTCTGTTGGTCTTTTTAAATTATCCCCTTTTTATGCAAAATATAACATACCTTGCAAAGTCTACTGGCCGAGGTCTTGTGGCTCTCCGTGTTTACATCCCTCTTCCACCGGAAATAACGGGTCATTTGACAAAGATTTAATTGGTTCTAATAAAAGTATTTTTCAAATACAAGAGAGCTCATAAATTGCCATCTAAACCGGCCAGGCTCCGTGCTAGAGATAATAGATAGGCCTAAATCTAGACTTCTAGATTTGGATCTAGAAAAGAAGAGAAAAGGGCAGCCAACCTTTCAGTATCAAACAAGTCCACTGACATGAAAACAAAGGTAACCGGATTGAGAATGACAAAAACAAGAAATTACCAACTGAACGGCATAACATAAAATGATGTGATCATAAAAACACATCACGGCGATATCTAGCCTAACCTATGCGCGCTATGGCCTATAGACGATAGTATAGCTATAGCCTATGTGAAAAGAATAAGATAAGTGCACACTTATGATGAACCCAGTATGGTAATATACAAGATCTAGCATCAGAATATCAAAAACGAATAGACCTAGAGTCTAGTTTATTTGAGAGTGTCAAGCATTTTATAGGCCAGTTATTTATTAGTGCCATGTTCCCCAGCAAACAAAATTGACTAGACTAGATCTACATTGAAGGACTCAACTCTCTGTTGCAGATTGCAATTTCAGTATTTCGTGAAATGAGGGGGAAAAAAAAAATATTGTGAATAGGCCTTCTGGCATATTAAACAAATAAACATACAAAATGAATTGCTGGTTCCATTGTCATCAAATGGCTAATGTTAAAATAACACAATACTCAATAGTGTTATGTTATTTTTTGACCACGGTTGTGGACAGCTGAGATAACCACCACTACAGGAGGTTGAAAAGCTTATAAAAACCATTGTCATCAAATGTAAAGAATGTTAAATGGATGATTATGAGAAATTACATCTGAATTACTGCAGTGGAATGTGTGTGAAAAAAAAAAAAATCCTGTGCAATTCTTTTACTATGAACATAGCTCATAACTTGTCATCATAATGTATGTACACAGGCTGAGCAATGCAAAGAGGAAGGCAACAAATGCATGAAAGATGGAAAATACACAGAGGCTGTTATTCATTACACTGAGGCCATCAAACATGAACCAAATTCTGCAGCTCTGCACAGCAACAGATCTCTTGCATTCCTCAAAATAGATCAGCTCTACCTTGCATTGGAAGATGCACAGAAGGCCATCAAACTTGAGCCAAGCTGGCCAAAGGTATAAAGTTTTGTTTATGGTGTTAATTCATAATTTCTAACTAAAGTCCATTCCACATAAAATGAAACTGGCCATGAAAATTTCAGTATCCTGTGATGCTTGTTGTAAGTATTTTTTATTAATCTCAAAACCCTGAGGCATCTGATTTTATATAAGTAAGGTGTATCACAAAAAATCATAACTGTCACGGACTATCTTTGGTGGCCTTTCTGGTTTTCAGTCAAATGTTTTGAATCCAAAGGGAGAACTAGAATGGTTACACACGCAATATGGAATGGTCCCTGAGAAGTTTACTTGGAAAAGAACTTCAATTTTTATCCCAAACCACCCCAGACCACCTTTCCTGCAGATAATTATTAACTCTAGAACTGCGACCCAGCCTAAGGGCTACAACGCCCTGTGGCGCGCCTTGCCGGGCTTGTCAATCTGGATCGCCAGCGCCAGTGCTTAGCCTCAGGGTGTTTGTTTTGACCATAGA
>JBCAUA010109813.1:0-10050 GCA_038406235.1 Peronia verruculata
ATAAATTGTATAAAAGTGATTTTTTAGTAGTAACCAAGTTCCAAAGGTGTTTTCATTTATCTGTAGCAATTTTGATTAGCATACGCCGTCTTATTCAACAGTAAATCAGTTTTTTGTCTCTCCTGTAAAATTTTCCTTTCTGGGGTTACGAGTTTCATCACTCCATCAGTGATATAGGATACGAAGAGAAAGGAGAAAGAAGTGCGGAGACAAAAATAAAAGAAAAAATGTGAACATATTCAATTATTTTTATGAAGGACTTACCAGTGATTACTCCACTTTTTTGTTGTTGTTTTTTGTAGGATTTGTTCAATTTCTTCTATTTGGTTAATTACACAGTCACGAGCTACAGCGTTTTCCTTTATTGAACAAAATGAAAAATCATCATTACAGAACACGTACTAGAGAGATCAGCCGTTGAAGAAGTTACTCTAAGAGTGACTTCCAGGCACTGGTATGACCTCTGAAATGCAAAACAGAAATAAGTAATCTGTCGCTTGACTTTATTTATGAAATAGCCTTTCTTTAGCAATGAAACAGTGACAGGATAAAAAAAAATGTTCCTCCTTGTGCTGGCAATAAACATTTGTCTCTATTACAGCTTTTTTCCCCTAATACACATAAAAAAAATCTTCATTTTTTTTAAAACGAACCTTTCCATTTAATTTATCATGCACCACGCCACAAGAGACCAGGAACTTTTGGCTTTTTGCCTTCAATAGAGGTTTTCTGTCCATTTTTGACCTTTGAAATATCACGCAAGCAACAGGAAATATGTCGAATCCAACAGACCAGAGTCCGTCTCGCGCGTGCTCCTGAAAAGATAGTGTTATGAGCTTTTCCAGTTATGTGAAATCCTTGGTCCGACTTGTTTGAAAAACCTTATATTGTAAAAACATTATGATGCATAAATTTTTCTTCACCACTTGAGGAATTTTTATGAATAATCAAATGAAGAAGAAATAATGGTAAGAACTGATTTTCAGTCTCTTCCGAGAAAGGTTATGCCTTTTCACTTTATTTCAAGCAATAATGTTATATTTCGTTTTGTTCATAACTTGAATTAAAATGTAACCACTGCATTACCACTCTCCTTACCGCCATGGAAAAACTGTGAATGAATAATCTGTACAGGCCAGCACGTTTAATATTAAGATCTGTGTCCGCTGATAGTAACTCAAGTACCGTCCATCTAGTTGCAACCTGGATGTCGATTATCATGGCTCTTCTTCATACACGTTCCCTTGTTTCTCATTATTTCTCGTATCACAGTTTCCTCTCTTGTTCAAGTCACTTTGTTTTGTTATCTGTTTTCTTTTTATTACCCTCCCCTGCCTCTGTTCTATCTCTCTATATATCTCTCTTGTCTTCTCTCTCTCTCTCTCTCTTTCTGTCATAACATGTAATTTCCACTCCAGTTATCTAGAAGACGAACTCTCACCTTCATATACTCATTCAAAATAAACAAATAAATAAATAAATGAGGGCTTGGAGTAGACGTATCTCTAAGAGCAAAGTTTCACCCACTTGCTAGCATAAATATCAGAGTAAAAAACGTATAGAAGCACACTGTTTCCATAAATGAAGCAAAACGTCAAGGAGAATTGAGTGTTGTCTAACTCTCGGAGCTGTGCAATGCATTCACTGAAATGTACCATGTAATTCTGAACCTCATGCAGCCCTAATGACAAACAGCTGATGTCAGTTTAAAAAAATCTATTATGATCTTGAAGGGAGAATGATGGATCCTCCAGTCCCTAACATGACGTCCAGATAGATATCTCATTGCTTGTTGCCTGAATTACTTACTTTCCCCCCTCTGTTTTATACCAGAATCACGCTGGGCTGTAATGGAAGTCGCGAAATAAAACTAATACGAAACGGCTTACTTTTTTTTTTTTCGTCATTTCAAGATGGTATACTATTCTTAAAACTTGAAACACTGTGTAGATTTTTAGTAGATCGGCAAAAATGTTAATATAACCTGGGACTACAACCCTAAAGCAAATTAGCATTGATCTTTATTCTCCACCTGACACTGCGAGTTTGGGACTGAGCATGAGCAAGGGTGTATGTATGCCCCTAGTATGTGTTTGCACCTATTTGCGTGTGTGGAATTGACCAATTGACATTTGGCCAGATCTGCTTGATAATGGTTTTCTACCGACAATTGGCAAATAACTTTACGTACTCAGAACTGTTTACAAAGGGAGTTCAATATCTATACCATAAATCTGCAACAGAACTCAAAAAACGCTTATAGGCTCGAAAATTCCTGACTCTATCCATCTGAAATTTGCCACACAAAATTGTTGTATAAAGATATGCAGGTAAATTCACAAATGGGGATAGAAAATGAAAAAAAAAAAAAAGAAAGTAAATAAATAAGTAAAAATTGAAAGAGTAAAAAACAAAAAAATAATAAAATTATAATTTAAATAAATAAATAAATAAATAAAATAAAATCATTTTTTAACCTAGTTGGTTCCTCTTTAGGGAGGGTAAAGAAAAGAAATGTGTGAGGAATACAGCTGTTGTCTTTTATATTCTCTAGCTACGAGGTCATAGACTGTAGAGGTGGATCATGGTAACACCAAGCATCGAATAATTATAGTAATTTCCGTCCTTACTATGATGGTAAAGAAGATACCTGAAAGAGAGGATTAGTTCCAAAAACCTGGAGGTCTATGCATCAAAGGAACAGACACACATACAAAAAAAAAAAGTAAATTGCCAATTCAGAGTTTCTATATACACAAGAATAATAATAATGTAAATAAAACAACGTAGACATATTATGTTGAAGGTACTAAGGATTCTGCCCAATTTAACATAACCTAGTTTAAGTGCAACACACATCTCAGAAAAGAGCACCTCTATTTAAAAAAAAAATATCCTCCAATGTTCTTCTGTAGATGTAAAGCCTCTTAATGATGGAAGATACAAACCAAACATTTTTTTAAAATGAAGCAAACCAATTGGCAATGGCTGAAAAGATGCTGATACCCCTTTGGGATAAGAGAAACCTTGAACGAGGCGTGCCCCGTTATTTGAAGTGCATTAAGAAGCATTTGTTGCCTCTTAGCTCGGGGCGAAGACAGCTGAGTGAGTGGACCTTGACATCGATCCAGTGCCAGCATGAAGCTGTTTCTGCAAGGCTTCTTCTATAATCATTCACGTGCCCTGTAATCAGCTCCCTCAAAACTTCTACTGTTAGTCAGGCTGGCTGAATAGATGGCTATGTTTAGTCATGTACTAATCTCTCGAATAAATGTCCAGATCATACGAATAGTAGAGCCAGAAAATTTCACTCTAGATTTATCATTTGCTTAAACATTGCACGCAGCCTCTCTCTCTCTCTCTCTCTCTCTCTGTATAAGTGTGTGTAATTGTGTGTGTGTAATTGTGCATGTGTAATTGTATATGTGTAATTGTGTATGTGTAATTGTGTGTGTGTCTGTGTTTCAGTGGTGTGCTTGATTTTGGAAAGAGAAAACATAATTAGGAACATGCAGGGAGCATGTTATACATTACACGTATTAAGAGCTGGCCACGAAGACACTTGCATGCAATAAAGACCTCTCAAGACGCTCTAGATCAGTATCTTCTTTCCAGAGGCTCTCAATTTTAGCCTTCATGGCTTATGTTGGAACGGTGAAACAGCACCTCGTTTGTTCGCCTGTCCTAGATTTGAAACAGGACTGAAACATAGAATTGAGGAGAGGGGGACGGGATATGTCTCTTTAAATAGGTACAATAACTCTGATATCCGGCACACAAACAGAATTCAACTTGTAATCAAATATCTCATGGTGATAAACTGCCCCCTCTTACAAAAATGAAAAACAAAAGTATATCCCTGAAGGGAGAGAGAGAGAGAGAGAGAGAGAGAGAAAGAGAGAGAGAGAGAGAGGGAGGGAAGGAGGGAGAGAGAGACAGAGATAGGGGAATGGGTATTAAATTGAGGGTCTCTATATCGAATATTCTCTTAATATTGAACACTATCTAATCTTTATCTGAAATAGGAATGCCATTAACAGTTACCTTTTGTAATTTATTGAATGGCAACGTATTACTTGTGTGCAAAAATCTTTTGGCAGCTTTTATGCTATGTGAATATGAAACAAACTACAGACATGCGGTAGAATCTTGTTATATATTGGGACAGAATGTCCCAATACTGAATGCAACACTCGCTAAACGCAGTTGAGGGGGGGGGGGGATTTTCCGTTCTGCCATTTATTGCTACACGACATGATTATGATCTCATCTGATATGCCTGTCCTGAACCAAACTGGTATAACTAAATACATACAGTCACATGCATGCATCCATATAGACATACAGACAGACATACATACATACAGACAGACAGACAGACAGACAGATACCATAGTTTCCTCTTTACAATGTTTTACTCATGTAAGGATCTCAGTGTGAACTGAGCGTTGTGCAATAAGGAAGTTTCAATCACTGCTGTCTCCATAAGAAGTTTTTTCAGTGTTTCAAACATGGATGAACATTAAGCTTTATTAATGTTTAATCCTCTGCACTGCGCCCATGCCCTTGAAATAACTACAACAAACAAAAACATTTAAAAGTAATAATGAGAGTTTAATCGATTTCACAATATTTTTTACAATGTTAATATGTATTGATCGTACTAAGTTGACTGTAAAAGTCTCCAACTTTGTATGCACATTTTATTAACAATAGTGTTAATTATAATAAGAAAAAGAAGAACATCATGATGATGGTAATAATATGAAGAAGAACAAAAAATAATAGTCATGACAATAACACATACAGGTCAATGCATTTCCCAGATATACTGTCAAAATCAACAGAAAACATAATCTTGAGTTTCTCTCAGACTAGGAGACAAATATTGTGTCATGATGTTAGTGCGAAGTAAGACATGCTAAAAAAAAAATTCTCTAAGACCGTAAGGTGTTATATGTGCACCCATCTGTGCTCTATAGAATCAGTATTCACGCTAAGAGCGACCTATCAGACCGTAGTCGTCGGGCTGGAAGTAACTGTTGGTCTCCAGTTACTATATTGAGGAATGTAGCCGCGGCAATACCGCGCTTCTCTCGCATGGCCCAAATTACCGTGAAATCGGTCACTTTTTTTGTTCAATAAATTTGTTTGGTGAGTCTGACACAGTGGCTCAGAGGTTGTGTGTTGCGGAAGTCGGCTCCCTTCAAATAGTGTTAGGCTTGTTTTTCTTCAGTTTGTTTGTTTCTGTTGTTGGTATTGATGTTGAAATGCGAAAAAGAAGTTTATCTCGTCAGATAAAATGATGCAAGATTCTTGTTCTGTTTGCTTCTCCCCTCTTCCCGTGACACCCCCCCCCCCTTCCAACCAACCACTTTCTAAAAAGAAAAACGAGTCCGATTATTGTTTGTTTGTTTGTGTTGGGATTTTACGACACATCAGAATGATTAAGGCTATACTTTGTCAAACACGGCAAGATACGTTTACAGGTCAAGAAGAAGAGAGAAAAGAAAGCGGGACAGAAGACAGGAGCAAGGAGAGAGGGAGAGAGAAGAGATGTCTTCCCGGGATTGTTGAGGATGACACTCCATGGGAGACACCTCACCGGTGGCGGGGTCACACCTCCTGCAGATGGGAGCAGAGAACCTATTTACAAACCCCGGGGCTCCGCGGGGGGAGTCTGATGTTAAATAAAGTACAAATCCCTCATGCACATAGAAAAATCAACTATTGTCATATAGGAACTTGTCTGTTGTTATGCGCAATAGATGTAGTCTGTCGTTATACAACATTAGACAAGGATTATATCTCGATATAAAAGGTTGATTGTCATGAAAACAGAAGTGTAGAAATAGATGCAACCACTTGCCAGAGATAGATGACACTGTTCCTTTCTTTCTATGGTTTCATATTTTGTTATAATTTTTCTCATGCATGTTCCTTCTTTCATTCTGTGACTTACGACTATACTGTTTTCTCATCCTCTTTTTTGTATTTGTTAAAAAGATTCTTTTGCCTTTAAATACCGATTGTTATGTTCTCTCTCTGTGCATGTATCGTGTAATGGCGATATTACTACAATACAGAAATGTGTTGACTTCTCTCTGTCTTTCACGATCAAATCAGCATTTCTCTTGTTGATTCTCTCTCACGCGCCCGATTCTTCCTTTCCTCCCGCTCCCTCACTCGCTCTCCTCTCTCTCTCTCTCTCTCTTGCACATCCTAGTCCAGCTAGACAGCTTTCAATTCCTGGTTTCGTGACGTTTTCTTCCCCCCATCTTCTTTCTTCCTTGGTCTCCTTGAACAGGTCAATTATATTTGTTCTCACTTCAGAAATAGGTCACTCTCTTTTTAGTTCGTGACCGACTCTGATTCAAACTGATCTTCCAGACCATTTCTTCTTTTCTAAGCTATCCCTATTATAAAGCTATCATCCCGTGTCCTCAGCCCCCTCCCCCCTCTTGCTCTTCCCCTATTAACACAACCACCCTTCCCCACCTCCTTCTTCACCCTGGCCAGATTGTCTCAGCACACCAGTTTGGCAATACAATATCTGCCCACTTCCGCCAGCTGTTTCGGTGTTCCATTTTCAGACATCGGGTTGCTCTGGCAATCTGACGGGAAACCGTTCTTTTTTATTTCTTTTATTATTTCTTTCTTTCTATTTTTCAGTCTTGCAGGATAATCCACCTCCAGATAATGGCAAACCTGCTCGGGCGATGGGCAAGCAGCAAGCCTGCCCGACGGCAATCACAAACCCAGTTATAGTCAAATCATAAATCACATTTATTCGCTCGGATGTCCAACATCTTGGCTCCCAGGTTCCTAGGGAAATTTCAAGAAACGTGTCACAGCAAGATTTGTAAACCATTCAACTAGAAAACAGAATTATAGATTATTTTTTTACTCCTGTTCGACAGCCTTCTAATCATAGATCTGTACTTATCAAAAGGTCGTAATACACCTTTGCTCCCTGCAGTCCGTAATCCTGAATCAATTTTCTTAACATGTTCGGGTAAAAGTAATAAAATGTGATGTCTGGAAATCTTCATAGGGTCACAGAGTGAACTAGTCCCCTGATATTGGTGTCTGGCCAGTCTCAATGTCCTCTGGGGACTACCAAAATCAAACACCGAAGTAATAAATGGATTGGATTTGCTTTTGTCCCTTTATCGTTTTTATTGCTTAACTCTGTCCAAGACTGTGACAGTCGAACACACGGCTATGGCCTCAACAAGAAAATAGTTATTGCTTGGTAGCAGGTTAGTTTCCTAACTTCATTAGATTGGAATGACTGGAGAACAGTTGAATTTCTATCCCTTTGTTAATAATAATAGCAATGATAATAATAACATAAAAATGATTTCGGTGTTATTTGTTTTTCTTAAATTATTTTATTAGTTACCGGTCTGACAGTTATATTGTAATTTTATAACATAAAAATGATAATAATAATTACAATAACAACATTATTGTTGTTATTATTATTGTTATTTTTAATGTTGTTGTTGTTGTTGTTGTTGTTGTTGTTGTTGTTGTTGTTGTTGTTGTTGTTCCTTCAACTTAAACTGGATAGTATGGGGGGAGGGTGTTCTTTTTAAACGTTGACCTCAGCATTTTTTAAAAAAAATAGATAATCACCAAGGAATTTTCTTTCATTTTTCTTTTTCCTCCTGTTATATCTGAAATCTGAGTTGTTCTCTATATTTCTTAAGCTGATCTTAATTACTCAACAAAACCGTCTTTCTTTTTCTTTCTTTCTTTCTTTCTTTGTTTCTTTCTTTGTTTCTTTCTTTCTTTCGTTCGTTCTTTCTTTCTTTCTTTCTTTTCTTTTTTTTCATTTGTTTTCCTTCCCTCCTTTCGTTATCATTTAAAAAAAAAAAGGAAATGGCATCCATAAAGAGGTTGCTGAAATGAGATCGCTCATTGCGAGGATGCCAATTTTATACCTTTAACAGGACATGCTTATAATCGATATTGCAAATATCCAAGATGAACGTTTTCCTAAGCTTTCTTTCCAACATCAGCATATTATGACGAGTTATGCTGTATCAGCTCTCAGGGTAAGAGGTTACTGAGCAAAAACAAATAAATAGAAAAATCCTAACATGTCCGCTTCCACTCGGGGACGTGACGTGATTAGAGCTGGGAGACTTTTGAGACCATTTGGTCTAGTCTGGCCTGTGGTGGCTGCTGTCAGGGGCGTGGAAGCCAGAGATGGCAACACAAGTGCCGTTGTCGGTGTTACCGAGGCCGTATTTGTCACGGCCTCTCTGACATTGACGTCAGACAAACGAAAACTAAGAGACTTGTAGCGTAAAAAGTGCTGAGGATACCTGATCTCTCTCTCTCTCTCTATTTCGCTCTGTGTCTCTTTCTCTTTCACTCACTCTAGTCCAATGTTTTGTGTTTATTTTCACTCATAATTTTGTTTCAGCTTTTCTTTGTTTTTATATATCTCTTCTTGTCTTCTGTTTTGTTTTTGCTTTTTTTTTTTGTTTTATACGGTTAATTTCCTTGTGCAATCATTTTATTTATTTCATTCATTTATTTACTTTTACTGTCTTATCGTTCTTAATGATGTTGAAAACAATTTTAAAGCTGGTTACATTGTCTTAAAAGCTTTTACTCTCACTATGTATTCCTCCTCCATCATTCTTTTGCGCTATCACTTTATAAAAATTCTTTATCGTTTATTTTTATTTTTATTTTTTTTAAATTTTATTCCTGATTTTCTATTCCGATCATGAAATTCAATACTGTGAAAGTTGAGATGCGTCACAATTCAAATTTATAATCGTGGACCATATGGACGAAAATATCGTTGGGCGCTGGATCATGAAAACCGGGATAACAGAGAATATCTGGGTGTCCAAAGACCGGACTAATCGTCATTGATTGGCCTGGTTCTTTACGCAAGAGCTATCCGATAGTTTTGAGATAAGCGGTATTGGGGATTGGTAGATACGTCCTCGGTTTGCGAGTGGCGGGGGAGGGGAGGTGGAAAGGGGGCCGAGGTCTTGGAAGTAAATCTGGCAGAAGACAGAAGAATGAAAGCTGGAAGAAAAAGATTACCGAAAAAAGGAGGAACGAAAAAGAGGAAGACAAAAAGAGGAGACAGAAAGAAAACAGAAAAAGAAAGAAAAAAGACAAATAAAAAGAAATACATAAGAAGAGAGACCCAGGAATAAAGAAAGAAGTTAAGAGGGAGCGAAAGAGAAAAGGGAAAGACAATAAAAACAGAGATAAAAGAAAGAAAAAGAGAAAGAAAGAAAAAGAGAAACTTAAACAAAAGGAGCTGGAAATTAGAAAGCAAAATGACAATGTTGACATTGTGCACTTTCTGCCCACAGAACGGTGTTAATATCGTGTGATCAATGAATAGATTCTTTTTACTTCTATTTGTTATATCTCCTCTATTTCTTTATTGTTTGTAATAAGAAAGATCCTTGTTCCTCAATCACACACTGATATGTTCTGTTACCCGAATAGGTAAATTCTAGATGAAAGGACAAAAGATAAAGATTAAAGGAGCTCACAGTGAATAAATAATTAAAACCCTGAAGGGAGGTGGGGGAGGAAGCGAAACATCGTTGAGTACATTCACTATGCATAGTTCACTGCAATGGATTTGTTTAATAATCAATCCAGCCCAGGCAATTCCTTTCTTCTCCTTTTGTCCTATTACCATTCAAACAGATCTGCAGATGGTGGATGTATTTCTACGATAATAGAATACAGTGGAGACCTTCATACTGAATATACTGACAGACTATGGTGGAATGACCCCTTCGTTCCTGTTACTTGGCAGTTCAAGATTCTGCAATCCATAGAATCAAGATTGCAATAAATTAACAATTATTCCTTCATACGAACAAGCTGAGGAAACAGAGTTTAGGTGAAATATAATTTTCTGAGACATCAACATAACTTCCTGTTCTTAAAGAGAAATCTTCACATGCCATATTCAACAAACACTATCTATCTATCTATCTATCTATCTATCTATCTATCTATCTATCTATCTATCTATCTATCTATCTATCTATC
>JBCAUA010109824.1:0-10050 GCA_038406235.1 Peronia verruculata
ACACACACACACACACACACACACACACACACACACACACACACACACACACACACACACACACACACACACGAGCGAGCGCACGATTCTGGCTACAAGATTGGCTGTTTTGAATAATACCCTATCAGACATTAATCCTTTCATATTAGAACAGATATACCGTATAGCTATTATACGGGGCAGATTTTCTCAATAGGATTGGGGCTGTGTTCTCGCTTCACCAGCCTCTCTCTCTCTCTCTCTCTCTCTCTCTCTCTCTCTCTCTCTCGCTTCGTAAGTGATGGCAAATGCAATCAGACAGACAGACAGACAAGGTGACTAACTAAAAAAAGAAAAAAATCCCCACCTGACGCACTAAATCCTGCAGTGGAAGACGCTACCGTTTCTCCAACCTTATAAAAACCCAAATCATATTGTAAAAAGGGAGTCTAACAGTGGTGCGGAAATATCTAAATAGGATTTCCATATTGGTTACAGCTTTGGGAACAGTGAAAAGTTCTGAAAGCTCTTTCTCAAATGGATTGAAGGAATGATCCTCACTGAGAGGCGGAATATTATTTAAAAAAAGGGGTAATAAAACATTTAAAAGAAAAAAAAAAAGTTGGTTTGATTTATTATTATTATTTTTTTTTTTAAACCGGTAAAACAATGTAACAAAGTCAAGAAGTCTAAATCAATGCCATTTTTCTTGCCTAAAAAGAAACTAAATACAACAATCAAAAACAAAAATAACCCCTCTATCTTTCGCCATTTCATGCACGGGCCAGTGGTTAGAGATGGAAAAAGCAGAATTGAAACCATTCAATTCACAGACTCGCCTGACTGCTGGATTCTGAGCGATCATCGTCTGAAGCTACAGCAACTTTCACCAGCCTCAACACAAGGTCTCTATCATGGCCCTTTTATTTCATTTTATTTTATTATGTTTTATGTAGACAGTCCTCTAATCCTAAGAAAATTAACATATTTCAGCTGCAAGCGCTTACTCAGTTTGACAAGAAACAATTGTTGGGCGTGAAAATGTCGAATTCAGAAAGTTTGCTCCGCCAGCAGTTTCTCTGCCTGTTGTTCAACCGATTCAGTGATTTTTGGACGGGCGTAATGCGCTATGGGACCTTCGAAAGCCGTTTTCCAAGAGGGTTAGATGTCCGACTTTCTTACCCACGCGGCCAAGGGACTGTTGTGTCTCTCAAAACATATGTAGGTAGGCAGACTTCTAATCTATGGGTAGGATTCCACTCCGGAAACACGTCTTACACTATGGTTCTATACAGGTGGACAGGTTTTTGACAGGTCAACAGCTAGAGCATTTATTGCAAGTTGGGATTATCTCATCTTATAAAGTAATGCTATGATGCAATATCATCTTACTGCATGCGTGTGAATTTTTCAGATCTACTGTTGCTAGCCATCAGGCAGGTTGATATGTTGACAGACAGAAACGCCCAGCAATGTATTAAAAAGCAGACCTAAAGTGAGAGTGTTTGACAAAACCGTCCACAGGTGACCGAGGGATATAAATCAGAGCAATAGCGAAAAGATTGGAGTCAAGGGAAATAATCACAAGAATTCAATCCGATCAGGCAAGCTCGTCTGATATTATGGAGTTGTTTACCTTTAGTTGTCTTTTTGCCTCTCTCCTCGCTACTCATTTGAATTACAAAAAATGATCACATAACACAAAAAAGTTATGTTATTTTTTTTACCACGGTTGTGAACAGCTGAGATAACCACCACTACAGGAGGTTGAAAAGCTTATAAAAACCATAACCATAAGTAAGCTTATTCTTTACTGGTGGTAGGAAAACTCATCAGGTGGAGCGAGACAGGTGACGGTCTTCAGAGGAAGAGTGGGTTCTTCCATCAGATGTTTCGGCCTTTAACTTCTTGACATCTTCTAGAACCACGGCCACACCAGAGTCATGACTCCCGATGTCCGTCACCCACCGCCCCCCCCCCCCCTCAGGGATTCTGATGGGATTCCGGAAATAGACAAAAGAACACAAGCATCCAATACATCAGGTTACCTAATTCTAATTCTATATGAGTCTACGTTCTCTGTTACTACAAATGCTATCCAAAGGTCTATATAGTTACTTGATTTGTAAACAGACCTTTCATGATGGTGTCCGTGATGACGTCAGGTGTCATGTGTCAGCCAAACTTCCGTTATCGATAGTTTTCTTTATATAATTTTCTACTACCTCCAGATCCTCACCTGTTCTCGATAGAGTTATTTAACACAGTGATGGTACACACAAATTCTTAACACAGTGATGGCACAAGCACTTGAAAACATAGTATAGATCATCATGCTCAGTGTCGAGAGTGATGTAAACACCTCTGTGGCGTGCTTGCGAATCGTACGTGAACACAAATTACAATCAATTGAGTATTATTTACACACACACACATGGCGGAAAAAATGAATGATAGTTTGGCAGTAAAAAAATAAATGAAGACAACTCTGTAAATTCAATCAAAATCAAGAGTAGTCTATAACACAGTTGGGTATCAGTTGCCCACGTATGTAATTTTTTTGAATTTTAAATGCCTGCCGATTCCGACTTTATTGGACTATAAGACTTATGCCACGCCCCCTGATGGCTCTTATTATAGAGATTCAATTTTCTCAGCGGTGTCACTGCTATCAGCTGATTTTCTTTTGACTTCACAGCCCATTGAGATTTGTTTGATGTTAGATCACAGCTATGGCAGATAAGAGATTCTCAGTGACAGGGAAAATAGCGAGGACACCTCAGAGTTCCAGGAAAGTCCAGCAGTGGAAGAAGGGGAGACTACCGACTTGATGGTAAAGAAACAAGCTGTATGGGCTCACAGGATGTTAATGCAGGGGAGGTAAGGGGTAAAACTTGTCAAAAGTTGTCCAACCCTGGCCAGGGGTCGCTCACATGTCGTTAGTTGGCCATCTCTCTCTGGCTGTACTTATCCTGAGGACCTGGTCCACGTGACTTACTCGTCCATCCTGTGTCCATCTGTTGCCTATGGTGGTCAGCGCATAGACTGACCAGATTCTCAGTCAAGGACCAGTAGACTTGCACAATTAATATTAATTCAATATGCACAGGTCAGAATCTTATAAGGAAGAACTGGTGACTGTGTTAGAAGCTGTTCTCCTATGTCTATGTACAGAAGCACATCAATGTGTTTGTTTGTGTCGGGGGTTTAACAACACATCAGCACGATCACAGCTATATTGTGTCAAACACGGTATGATTACGTCAAGAAGAAGAGAGGAAAGAGACCGGGACTGAAGACATGGGCAAGGAAAGAGAGAGAGAGAGAGAGAGAGAAAAGAGAGAGAGAGAGAAAAGACGTCACCATGAATGTCAAGGATGGCATTCCATGCGAGACATCATACCGATGGTAGACCTTCACCTCCTGCAGGTGGGAGCATAGAGCACTTAAATACCACCGACCCCCAAGGGAGTTTAATGTGCTGTAACATCTTGAACGGCACAGAGTCACAGACTCATACATAAATTTCATGTCGTTGGAAATGCACACAGTCATGCCCTTACACACACACATACACACACGCGGGCACACACAGACACACAGGTAAAAACTGTCTATTTGCCCTTTTTATAGTGCTGTAGAGAGAGAAGGGATTAGTCAGGGCCGAAGATATAGCACAGGAACCTTCTGGTGCAAAGTTAATTTGTACCTTCAGACCCCCCTCCCAAACCACCCTCGCCTCCTCCCCCCCTCCCCCCTCCCTCGCCCTAGCTCCGAGTCTCTACATCTTCTCCTTTACCAGCCTCTACCATCCACAGCCACGCGATGCAGGAGCGTATATCCTCCTTTCTCCTCCCACGATACACACACACACACACACACACACACACACACACACACACACACACACATACACACATGCACACACTATTTTCCAGTTGGGAGCAGTGTGACGTCACTGTGAGTTCCCAGCGCTTGGTGTGTGGTCAGCGCTGACTCATTCATTCCCAGGCCGAGCTGTCACGTGGACAGGGTATGGGTGAGTACACCCTCCTCTCAGGGGCCATTGAGTGAGTGAGTGAGTGAGTGAGTGAGTATGGATGAGTGAGTGAGTGACTGAAGAAGTGAGTGGGTGAGTGAGTCAGTGAGTCAGTGAGTATGGGAGTGTGGATGAGTGAGTGTGGATGGGTGAGTGAGTGAGTGAGTGAGTGAGTGAGTGAGTGAGTGGATGAGTGAGTGGCTGGAGAAGTGAATGAGTGAATGAATGAGTGAGTGAGTAAAGGAATGAATGAGTGTGAGTGAGTGAATGAATGAGTGAATGAGTCAGTAAGTGAGTGAATGAATGAGTCGGTGAGTCAGTGAGTGAATGAATGATTGAATGAATGAATAAGTGAATGAGTAAGTGATGAGTGAGTGATTGAGTGAATGAGTGAGTGAATCAATGAGAGACTGAATAAGTAAGTGAGTGCGTGATTGATTGACTGATTGATTGATTGATTGATTAACTGAGTGAGTGAGTGAGTGAGTGAGTGAGTGAGTGAGTGAGTGAGTGAATGAGTGAGTGAGTGAGTGAGTGAGTGCGTGACATAGTGCCCGGCCAACCAGGTTCTAGGAGACAGAGATCTCTACCGTTTCATCTTCTTGTCCTGCCTCGTCCACATGGGAACTGATGGTGTTGCTGGTGATGGTGGTGCTGGACTAGATGACCAATGTGGTTGTGATCTTAGTGGTGATGATTGTAAAGGTAGTTGTAGATGGTAATGGCCGTGGTAGCATTGTGGTTGTTGTGAAAGTAGTTGTGGTGGATGTGGTCGTGGTGATTGTGGTGTAGTAGAAGCAGGAAGGTCAAGGTCAAAGACATTTGAGATGAGATATGGAGTAAGGATGGAGAGGCGGGAGGGGTTGGGAGGGTGTGTGTGGGGGGGGGGGGTACCAAGAAATTAATATTTACAGATGAAAGTCCCATAACTCCGTTCTTGCTTACCTTAGGCACCATTAGCAGGTATTAAGTGGTCCATTAACCTCGTACAAGTCTGGCCTTTTTCCGGGGTCCGCCAGTGGGCGACATGGGTGGAGGTAAACCAGACACCAAAACTTAACTCTAAACACCTAAACCTTGGCTGAGCACGTGCTTTCTGTGCGTGAGTGATGTCACGTTCACCATTGCATCTACGACTATGAGTTCTGTACAGTGTTACTGGTCTATCCACCCACCTCCCCTCACACCCGCCCCCCCCCCCCCTACCGCCCGGACATTGTACAGAAATTCCTATCCCATATCCTCTTCTCTCTCTCTCTCTCTCTCTCTCTTTCTCACCGACTGACGCTCATCCATCCATCTGTCCATCCATCAGTCCGTCTCGTCTGTTTCTTGGTCTATCCATCCATCCATCCATCCATCCATCCATCCATCCATCCATCCATCCATCCATCCTTCTATCAATACATCCGTCCATCCATCCATTCATTCATCCATCCATCCATCCTTCTATCAATACATCCGTCCATCCATCCATTCATTCATTCATCCATCCATCCATCCATCCATCCACCCGTATTTGCGTTCATCCATCAATCCATTTCTGTAGCATGCCTTCATCTCCCGGTCGGTTTATTTCCTTTCCAGTGGGCCAACATAAAAATCAGTTATGCTATAAGTCTTTTATTCTGCAAACTCCCTTGTTTTTTTTATGTCGCCAGTCCCAGTTCTTGAGGACAGAAGAAATCTGATGTCCGAGCTCTACACACGATGACCATTGTCTTTACATTAGGAAACAATGCCAGCAGTTCATCACCCCGCCCTCCCCCCTTCCACCGCCACACCTTCCTCACAGACAAACAGATGAGTAGTCTTACAGTAGACATATTATGGGGACGGGGTACAGAAGGCATGTGAACGGACAGAGATTACCAGTAGTCTTCGCTTGGCCACTGTCCGAACACACAGACAGACAGAGACAGAGACATACAAGCAATTTGTTGGAGAACCTTATGAGGAAAAAAGAGGTCAGTGAGGGAGAATGGTGGGCGAGGGAGGGGGGAATAGAACTGTGACGTATTCACAGCAGCCAGAAGAAGGACAATTCCAGAGAAATGATACCAAGAAACTCGGAAAGGTTATAGAATAATTTGCCACATTTTTATTGTGCTTCAAAGAAATGAAAGTTTACACATCAGAAAGAAAGAAAATAAAAGAAAAATAATAATAGTAACGAATAAAAAAAGGACATGTTTTTCCTTCACAAATTCTCCATTATTTAAAACAGTTCTGATGTAACAGTAAGGACAACATTTCAGTGATTAAGTAGCTGTTCGCGTCAGAAATCTCATACAAGTTGAACAATTTTCGTGCTTCATAATAACATCCACAAAAATGTATCAAAATGCAATTACTCGATGTCCTTCAGAATGGAATAATCTGCTTGTAGAACGACACATTGAATGGATAATAACTTTGTCTATGAGAGGAAGACTCAGAAATAAATCACAAATAGTAAACACCTTTCACCTTCTATGTCAGTCACGTCTGCAAGTCTGTCACACCGTGATGATGTAATATTTCCTACATTAAAGCCGATAAATGACAGGTGAAATTCCTGACCACTAAAGTCCAACAAGAAAACTTGCTTTGGTTTCTGAGTCAAACTGATATGACGTCACAATAGGTCCGGTGAGATCAGCTGATTCCAGTCAGAATTCAAAGTGGTAAAATAAATAGTGGAATCAATATAAAGGGGCAAAAGTTCCGTGTATGGCCGAGATAATCTCGAGTTCTTACAAAAGGAAAAACCTATAAAGAATTAAAGTATGGTGGGGCGGGTCCTGGAGATCATTTTTTAAACCGCTGGGGCGAAGACGATTTTAACCATTACCATCGAATTCAGCATGGTCAAATTAAAGGAAAACGATCAGAAAAAAAACAAAAAATCAAAATCACTCATGGTTGTCATGGTAACGGCCACCGTCTTGGATTTTACTACTTAATATTGCATACCTTTACTATAAATAGGCTTCTACATTTTTTCAGTCGATTTGCTTGAACATTTGCATACGTACTGTTCAGTTCAATATCTAAAAATAATCGGAGGAGATTAGTAATATCTGGTTCAGTTTTTTTTTTTTTTTAGAACTATTTAAAATCGGTATGTAAAGAAATCACGGATTTTGGGAACATTTTATTGTTCCATAATAAAAGTAGATCGCATATTTGTGCTAAAGCGCATTTTGAGAAAAACACATTTAAAGGTTTTTTTAAACCACCTCCCGACGCTTTAGAATGGACATCAACTTTTTAATTACACCTTATATTCAGGAGAGGCCGAACTTTTAAAAGAAAACAAAAAACCAAAATCCAATTTCAGCCCCCCCCCCTCCCTTTTAAGAGAAACAGCTCTATTTTTGTTTTTGTTTTTGTTTGTTTGTTTGTTTTTCTTTGTCTAACAAGTAACAAACATAATAACAATGTCGATTCAATGATTGTTCACCGACAATTAGTAAATAAGATCAAGAAAAAAAATGAGGAGATGGACAAAAAGAGAGAGAAATGTACTAACAATTTTGACCTCACGTTGTCAGATCTTTCCCTGCGGCAGCGAGCTCTTTGTCAGGAAGTAACCAATCTCCCCCCTCCCCCCTTTCCCTCCACCACACTTCCCCTGATCCATCCATCCATCCATCTATCCATCCATTCATCCATTCATCCATCCATCCATCTATTTATCCATTTACCCATCTACTCTTCCATCCATCAGCCATCCATCCATCTAGCCATCCATCTATCCATTAACCATCCATCCATCCATCCATCTATCTATCCATCCATCCATCCATCCATCCAAACCTCCATTCCTATCCTTGTCTCCCTGTCATCCCCCCAGCTATCAGATGCCGACCAACAGCCTGTATATATATTATTTTGAATGTTGAGGATATCAGCTGACGACAACACTAGATGTCCGAGTTGGTCACAAATATGACCAGAGGTCATTTTTGGGTCAGTTGTAATCGTTGTAGTAGTCGTGCACTTTGCTGGGTCCCTGGCTACGACGCCCGCACACCAACCAGAGGGCGAAAAAGAGGCAGAGAAATTCCAGGAAGACGATGCCAAAAACGGCGCAGATGATGAGGGCGGTGTAAGAGGTCACGTGGTCCCACATGTGGATGTAGCAGCCGCGGTTGAAGTAAGTATCCGTCTGGAAGTTGGCGGTCTGGGCGCAAGTTGGCGCGTTGGTTTTATCGATACAGCAGATCTGAGGCGTCTCCACCGTTGTGGGATAGCCAGCCACTGCAAAGTCGGTGTAGTCGTTTACGCCACAGCACTGAAAGTAGGACATGATGGCGTTCCAGCCCAGGGTAAAGTCGTCCTCACCATCGATGTTAGTGTAAGCATCCAGGCCATCCTTCAAATATTCCTTGACGGTGCTGTCGAAGGGATCTCGGTCGATGTAAGCGCAGATAATGACGACGATCTGGGTGAAGTATAGAACGGACAGCAAGCTGATGTAGACGATGATAAATTTGTAGAAGTTGCCCGAGGCGGCGATGATGCCAAGGATGCCCACAGCCACGATGAGAACGCCACTGACCATGAGAGTGATGCCCAGGGGCAGGGTGATGAACTTGACGTCAAGGTCACTGAGGTCAAGGTTGGTGTTACCCCTGATAGCGGCAGCAGAGGCGGACAGGTCATCCTCAAGAAAGTCCAGTTGGCTGCCATAGACTGACCGGCCGATAATGAGAACGATGCCGCCGGCAATGAAGGTCAAGGCTATTACCTGTGAGGTGACAGAGGGAGGTGAGGTTAGGAATAAAACACCGAAGGTTGGCCATAGTGATTTGCCTGCAAATGTTAACGTTAGGTATTATGGTATTATCACAACTTTGTACTTATGCCACAAGTGTGACAATGTTACATTTGCTGACCCCTGACCCGTAGTGTGTCACTGACCTGCCTGAGTCATGTGTATGTCTGGTCTGGGCCGCGCAAAGATGAATAACCAAGCTCTCAAATATCATAGAACAGAATATTATTCTATTCCTGAGTTTGGCTGGAGATGACGTCAGAGGATTTGACACCCCAGGATTTTACACATGCGCAGTAGACGCTGTGGGCCATACAGCAGGAGTTTGACCATGGGGAGATAAAATCTTGTTCATGATCCGAGTGTTACGTTCATCCAGTGAGACAGATCTGTCTTCATGTCTCGACATTTGTCTCAAGTTTAAAAAAGGTTTAAGTTTCAAAGTTTTAAGTGAAGAATTTAAAAGATAGCTTGAACTGTTTGAAAATAAAACATAAACATTAACCTGGTGAATAAAAATGAGAGAGGTTGAACCAGTGTTGAATGGCACAGAGGTTTCTACTTCCGGGTTGTGTTAAACTGAACAGTTTGACAGCTTGTGTTTTCAAGGAGTTGTTGATGCAGTGCCAGTATAATATCAGAGCTTTGAGGGCAGACGGTAAGATTGAATCCTGGACCTACATTATAGGTGTCATCTTTTCTATCGATCTCCTTGATTTAAAAATGACAAAAATACAAACAAACAAATAAATAAAAAGTAGAGAGCAGCTGCTGTGTATTATCATACGTTTTCAGAAAGTCTGTCATAAATTACTGTAGCCATCTTGTACATGTAAGGTCATCGGATGTCTTCACCATACAAGTCTCGAAACTTTGAGGAGTAATGATGTCAGCGTTGAAATCATCAATACAAAAGGTGCAGTTTGGTGATGAATGTTACACACAATAAGCAAGACAAGGGTTAATGGATGACAGACCTCCATGTCCATTGTCGATTACAATATTCTGTCAGAATAGCGGTGGAGAGCAGAACGCAATGTGTATTACTTTGTGGTCTTTTACTTTTCAGGGGAGAATACAGATCTACATCCCAAAGAGATTTTAAAACATGATTGTAGTCTTCGAGTTAGTACTAATCAAAGATAAAGGTCTTTCCAAAACCTCTTCTCCCTATTTTCTGTAGTCCTTAAAAAGTGCAACACACACACACACACACACACACACACACACACACACACACACACACACACACACACACACACACACACAC